>JAVTVY010027152.1:0-102236 GCA_036873755.1 Hanleya hanleyi
ATACCTTGAAACTAGAGATATCGCATGGACAACAAATGTTAATGGATGAATGGACAGAAAGAAACATCGCATTACATGACCTCGTCTTCGACAGGCATATGAAAATGTGACTTAATGATTTCCTGATTTTGGGGTCACAGTGACCTTAACCTTTGACCTTGACCTAAATTTTGGTACATGGCACATCGTCTTCCGTCAATGTTTCAATGGACACAAAAAAATCATGATTTTTATGAATTTCATGATTTTGGGGGTCACAGTAACCTTGACATTCGGCCTTCACCTACATCTTGGTGCGTGACACATCATGTCACCCTAATGTATCTACGGACACTAAAAAAAGTAATTTTCAAAGATTTCTTGATTCTGGAGTCACAGTGACCTTGACTATTGACCTTGACATAAATTTTGGTACATGACAAACCATCTCCCCATAATTTCTCAATGGACACAAAAAATCATGATTTTTAACAATTTCACGATTTTGGGGGCTTGACCTACATTTTGGTATGTGACGCATCGTGTCGCCCTAATGTATCTATTGACACAAAAAAATGTTATTTTTAATAATTTTCTGATTTTGGGGTCACAGTGACGTTTGACCTTGACATTATTTTTGGTGTGTGACACTTCATTCCCACTGTTGAATCCACTCACCAATTTTTTATAATTTTTAATGATTTCCTGATTGTTAGGTTACACTGACCTTTGACCTTAATTCTGGTGTCACAGTGATTTTGAAGTGGATCTAAATTTTGGTACATGACAAAACGGCTACCCGTAATTTCTCAATGGACTCACCGAATGGAATCATGATTTTGAACAATTTCATGATTTTGAGATCACAGTGACCTTGACCTTTGACCTTGACCTACATATTGATATGTGACATATCGTGTCCCCCTAATGTATCTACTGACACAAAGAAATGTTATATTTAATAATTTCCTGATTTTTGGGTCAGTGACCTTCGACCTTTGACCTTGGCCTATATTTTGGTATGCGACACTCATTTCCCCCTATTGAATCCACTCACAAAAAATTGGAATTTTTAATGCTGATTTTTCGGTCACTCTGACCTTTGACCTCTGACCTCGACCTACATTTGGTATGCAACACATTATTCCCCCCTAGGGCATCCACTCACCAAAAATTAGAATTGTAGAGAGAAAACTATCAATGATCAATGATTTTCTGATTTCAGGCAACAGTGACCTTTGACCTCTGACCTCGGCCTCAATTTTGGTATGCGACACATCGACTTCACCTAGCGTATCCACTCACAAAAAATTGCAACTGTGGATAGAAAACGTTCACATATATAGACCGGACACGAACACTTCAGTGATTTCCTGTTTTTTTACCTCTGACCTTGACCTTCATTTTGGTACGCGACACATCGTCTCCCCGTAGGGTATCCACTCACCAAAAATTAGAACTGTAGATAGAAAACTGTCCCAGATATGGACCGGACACGGGGGACGGACAGACGGATGGACGGACAGACGGACGGAAACCGCCATCACATAATACGTCCGCCTTTTGGCGGGCGTATAAAAACAGATAACTTTTATCATAAATTTTGGTTCAGCGTTACCGTTAATAGTAACTCCCAGTATCAATCTTAGATCTGTGTTCTTGTGTTTAGTAGCAGTTTCCGTTTGTTACTGGAAACGGTCGTGTTTTTTTAATTTGTCTTTGGTTATTGTTTATAGTATGGAAGTTAATTAAAGTAAATTACAGTTAATCAGTTTCTCACCGCGTGTTAGATAAAATTAGATAAAAATGCGTGTTCCAGCTGGAATGAGTTGACTAATCCAGTCTCAAGTATACACAGCTTCGACGTCTGGTCGGAGAGAAACTTAATTTTCGAGATACATTTTCTGTAAATAAATATTTCTTGTCGCATTTTTTATTTATTTGTTTATTTTTCCCCACAGAAATTACGTCTCACAAGTTTGCAAATAGCCATACCTTATGCATCTCTGTGGGTGTGGCTATAATCACGCCATCGGCAAATTTATCTCTGGACACCAGTTCCTTCCAATCTACAAAATAATAGAATTGGGCTCAGGAATAAAGATCCACACACGTACTCTTATTTGTGGTGTATGAATTGGACATATTCACGTCACGGATCGACTTCACACCTGGCAACTGGTGCTCTTCCCTGATAGCAACAGCGTCGCACAGGTATTTCTTATGGTTAATTTATTTATACCCAGATAATAAAAGAAGCCCAAACGAGGGAGTATTTATTGAATGCAAATTCGTATCGGAACGAATACATGTGAGGCCCGGCGCCGACCAAGCGCTTCGTTCTCCTCTCGTTCTCTAGACCTACACAGGAGGCCATGCGAGTATCATGAAGGTAACATCTGGCAATGTTGTGGGGATGCTTCTTCTGATGTCGTGCAAGTGGAAATTTGAAATGATGTTCAATATGACAAAAAACTGTCAATTACATCCTTTTAGAGCATATATTTCTATCCCTTGGCACAGTGAAACTAATAACTTGTCAAGTGATTTACTTGATCAATTGTACAATTATGTTTTTTCCCAGAATGCTTAATAATCCCAGTCCCGTTGAAGTTGATCTCATGCAGAAATCAAGCTGAAGCAGAACCCCATTGGCGATAATATGTGATCTTGTCTTAGTTTAGATGTACACGCCTTTGCTCAAATAGGAAAAGCTTCTTGTATCCCATACAATTAGAATGGATGGATATTTATCAGAATGGGAGAATTCGTTATCAGGATATCACGCCGAATGTGGTAGAAACAACGTGTACATATCTTTTGTTGTGGCGTCACCTCTGATTTGCTTTCAAATTACGCCCATCAGCATGCTGAATAATATCGGACAAAATTTATTCAAGATATCTGCTATACTTTATATCCACGTATATGCTTGAATTAATCGATACATATTACTACAGTATGTGACCAGATCAAAATTAGGGCCATTTATTGCACAATAGGAAGATATTGTTTCTTGGTCGTAGAATACATTCCAAACAGTCAGGTGATAAGCCCAAAAACGAATTTGATAGAGCATTAAAGACGACTCCTAATGCTAACACATCGAGTCGCTACTCTACTGAAAATATCTTCAACCGACGTTACAAGATATTGTCTTTAAACTGCATATCTGCAACTTGTAGTACCGTATTGCCATTTCACATTGAACAAAATAGCACCTAAATTTGCGAGATTATACGGCAACTGAGGAAGATATTGCATTTCCAATAACTGTCAATATCAATGTAAGGTGCTGTCAAACCCTACTGTGCCAATCTAAGCAGACTCTCGGTCAGATTTGGCAACAAAGGACATTCAATATGTTCCACTGAAATAAGCTGGATGATTGGCAAAACAATTACTGGCAATACTTACCTTTGAAAACATTTTCGTCTGCGATCTTATGTAATCTCTGTATACGGTTTCTCTGAAAATTTCTCGGTTCAGCTACACCAATGACCTGCAATATAACAGTGTGTATCATTTAATTTGTGTATAAAATTGGTTTACAGTTATGAGACAAAGACAAAGCCAGTTGTATCGTTCGTTTCGTAGTTCGATGGTTTCTGCGCATTCATACAAGCTTACCCCAAGTCTGACGATGAGAAGCTATATTGACTCTGTTTGGTAGAGGATATGTAAATAATGACCATGCCGTTGGCAGCTTAATCACAAGAACAACGGCATATATGCGGCATATATGGTCTTGCAGACTTGCTTCTGCAAACATGTTTGGCAATGACAGAAAGAGTGAGAACAAGATAGAGTTAGATGTAAAGAGATCCAGCTTCCGTACTGATTTGTCACATTCCTTGTGAAACGTTTTTACTTCTATAACGTGGGATAATGGATGTTTCAGATCCACAGAGTGCGCAGGGTCCCCAAGACAAACTGTCAGGCTACTGGGAACGCACTCGGGCACTGATCCTGGCCAACGAGGGAGTTCGATTCAACCTGTCACCTTGTCTGGATCAAGGAGGTTGGAAAGGGAGACCTGTAATGCCAACCAAAGCAAATTAATGCAATACTGACATATAATTCTATGAGCAGGAATACAGGATTCAAATCGTGGTAGCGTACAATCCTTGCAAAGAAGATCCCTACTCTATGAATTATCTGTACTCTTATAGTTATCATTAACCGAAGTTCAATAGAAAATATATACAGAATATATATAGCCCTAGCTATAACGCGAGCAGGCCTGGTCACAGCCACAGTCTGGTCATGACCGGTTCTCTCATGGATGGGTCCAGCTTCTATCTTCCTTCCCCAGGGCTTTGTGGTAGGATCCAGCGTCTATCGTCCTTCCCCAGATATACGTGGAAAGGTCCAACGTCTGCCTTCCTTCCCCAGGTCTTCGTTCACTCCCGTATGGATGAACACTGCGTCGTGTCTCGTCTCACACGACCTGGCCCCTCCGTGGTTATGTCCGACGTGTGTCTTCCTTCCCCCGGTCTTCTTCCCTCGGGTAGTATGGACTTCTCGTCGTCGTGTCTCGTCTTACACGACTAAGCCCCTCCAAGCGTTGATAACCGTCAATGGATGCGGACGGCCTGGGCACGACAGTACTATCACAGTACGAAGGCTTCTACGGCACCGGCCCGTCTCTCTGTAACACCGCAGGACTATTCAACTGCACGGCTCACCACAGCAGCAGACTGCACCCCTCGTAGGAATACACCCCCAGGCTTCAGCGACCCCGCTCACGGCGACTCACTCCACGGCCCGGCTCCAAGGATGAATCATCAAGGCTAGAGTTCACGGCTACACGGTCCACATAGGATCGGACATCAATAACACACGGTGGATAGGCAGGCACCTGGTCTAGTAACCCTCTTCCTATACTACTGTATGGGCACCTGGAATCGGCACCCGCTCTCTATACTACTGTATGGTCAACTGGTATAGGAACCCTCCTTCTATACTACTGTATGGGCACCTGGAATCGGCACCCTCCTTCTATATTACTGTATGAGACCGTATGAATCTATGATTGGCCGTGAATTACTCAATATATGTACAGGGTGGTGAGAGACTATGCTGATGGGGCCGTGAATGGATAATCGTTTATCGTACGATTTACTGGGTAGGTGTATATATATCAAGCTATAGGCTCGAACCTATAGCTTGTGGGTGTTAGCGTGAATGTATTTCAACCCGTGGGTTGTGGTTTAAGCACATGTGTGCATGAATAATTGTTTATGTAGGAACTGTGTATGATTTGGTGTAACTATATCCTCTTCACAGGGACTCGCATCCCCTACCGGATATAGCTTAATAGATACACTAACCACAGCGCAATCCCTGAACAACTGTGCGTTACAGTTGAAGGCAAGGAGAGATGCGGCTAATGTATGGCCATGCTTTCGACACTAACGCCGTTAGTTAATTCCCAGAGCTGAGTCCGTACTAGCGTACGGTAGAGAATAAGAATAACCATTGACGAGAAGTGTCTTTACTCTTAACTCCCAGCGCAATATCCGTTCAACTGTGCGATACGGTTGAAGGCGGATAGAGATCGAAGCAGAGTAAACACAGCCCGGACATGTGAATGTAAGTGTGTGTAAATGTATGCAATGATGATGCTATAATATTCGGCGGCCTGGTCCCGGCCCGGCGGCGGCACAAATTCGGCGGCGGTACTTCTCCAATTCGGCGGCGGCCTTTCTCCGGCCCGGCAATGTATTGGATTTCTTCTCCCCAATAGATTTTGCGTGTGCTCTCACCTCGATGTTTCTGCTGGTCTGCCTCGTTTCAGCGAGAGTCCGGCTTATATAGGGCTACCGCTCTTCTGGGGATAAAGGTAGAGACAGACGTCGAAAATGACAGCGCCCTCTTTATTGTCACTTACAACATTTCCCGATCAGTTTATCTGGACTTCGCTGGATAAATATGGCTATGGAGGAGCAAACCATAATTCATAACGGACGTAACTGGTAAATCTCAGCTTCCAACTCCCTCTAGTTAATTCATACGACGACCGCAAAGTTCACTGTCCCTCATCTGCATATTCTTCCTTGTTGACTTCCGGATTCCTGACTGACGTCATCTACAGCGAAGCGAGTGGGCTCACCAGAGTCCCTTCCACCGTCCAAACTGATCGTTTGAGATAACTTCACCGGGATTTCGAGGCATTGTCTGTCTCACGGATTATCATAGGTCATTCTAGGAAAATTACAGCGTTGGATTCCACCAGGTAAGTGAACCGCACACATAAACACAATGTCACTTTCGATTTCACATAGTCACGTAACATTCAGAAGCTGTGATTTATGAAAGGGGTCGTTGTCAACCTGCACTTTCGTTACACTTGATTGGGAGACACTACATCTTCCGTCGCGTTATTGTTAGGTGTCAATCTTCTTTTGTTCAAGCCGAGATTTTAGACCACTTCCTCTCCCCGTTTTATTTTTTGTTTGTATGCACGCCTTCCCGTTATTAAGAGATTCATTTGTATGCAATACACAGAGGTGACTTTCGGGGTATCATTAGTGGAGATCGGTGTGGATTATATGACGTCATAATGTCCAGTTGAAGTTGCCCAGAAGGGTGATAGGATTGAAATATATATCAAAATTTATCGTCGGCCTGTATCTTCTTGTACATCCTTTTGCCGTACATCATGGACCCAATTAAAGTTGGAGAACAGTTGCTGACGTCATTAAACTTTTTTGAACGTATGATAGGTACACAATCCAATCGTTGGATGACGGCAGAATTTCACATGTATTCTAAAACCAAGGGTCACGCTTGCATCATTTTGATCATTAATGACGTTTTAGCACGCCCCTATAGCTGTCATACTGTGGACTCTCCAACCCGTGTCGATTTCAGGCACGCGACTTGCAGGTGTTGCTTGCTTCGATTAATTGGCGGGCCAAAGCATTTTTTGTCGGGTATAGGGGTGCTAATCCAGTTTTAAATATACGAGAACATCTTTCTTTTCAGGAAACATCTCCACGTTGTGCCGTTTTCAGTATGGTAAATAGAAATAATTCCTTGTTTACTGTGGTAAAACACATAGAATAGATCGGGCTGCAATAGGATGAGTCTTCACGTTTGATCACTCAGGCATTAATTCCTTGTTTACTGTGGGGAAACACCTAGAATAGATCGGGCTGCAGTATGATGACTCTTCACGTTTGATCACTCAGACTTACGACCTTCGTGACCAAACTTAGACTCATCCTATTGCAGCCCGATCTATTGTAGGTGTTTTACCACAGTAAACAAGGAATTATTTCTTAACCAAACACTGGGGATGCTGTACTCATTTAATGATAGTCGATATCGGAGAATGGTCTATATGATCAACAGATTGAGTTTTACCGCAAATAGTGATGCCACCCGCAAGCGGGCTATTATTTAAAAAAAAACTTACCTGTATCCGATGCGGATGGACAAGGGCGTATGACGTGTAGTTTTGTCCTCTCACCCCTCCGCCCACCAGCAATACTGTTGCTGGTGGAGTGGTGTTAAAAGTGTCCATGTATTATCCCCAGTATACCTACAGCACCTGCAACAATAACATTGTATGAGATAAAGATCGAGAATATAAACACGAACGTTCTAACATTCACGTTCATTCTTCTCCAACATTATCTATTAACGTATGAAATACGCTGAGGTGCATATTGTTAAATTCAGTAGGAAAATAGGCTCTGTTCCGTGTTTACCATATCATTATAACAAATGGAAATCCGAAACGTCACAAATAAGGATAAATACAATTGACGATGATAACCTTTATGAAGCAGCACTCAAACGCGACAAAGCTGTTTGACCACATTTCTTTTTAAACTCCCATGGACTGTTTGCCGCGACAAACCTATGCCATTGAGTGTGTGTGGGGGGGGGGGGATTCCAAGCCTTGATTCACAAGAAGTTAGATTAGCAGGCTGCCATTGTTTTAAACATTTAAACATAAAATTGGGAAGCATAGCATCTGCACATCTGTAAGATGTAGCCTCAGTAACGACCAATAGCATGCCGGATCATTTCTGAAAACCAGTCATTCGATTTTGTATCATTATGTTAATGGGTGGGGGGCACACATATTGCTTCACAGTTTCAAAGATCGTTTGACTTGAAAACGAGATTTCTGTTGCTGCACTTGGAATCTTGTCACTCAACACGCGGTTATAGTCGCGCTCAATGTTTATTATTTATTTTCTGGAGAAAATACAGGGGCATTTGACTTAAAGGATGTGTGATGGTTACCCGAGAATAACTCTCTCTCGGACACTCGGGTGTGTCTAGTTATTGTCCTGACCGGGACAAATGCCATTAATGACGTAAAATGCACAGCCGACTTTGTGCTGTTTTGGTACGTTCTATTTTTGAATAAACAGGTTTCTTCGGCAGTAACGTTTTGTAGGCCAGTCATACAGAATTATTCGTTTCGGTCCAAATTCCATTTTTCTCCACCCATTTTCAAATAATAATAACGATTACTAGTTATTTCTCAATATATCTTACATTAATTCTCAATCCTCTTTTAGTGTAATAATGTGCCAATATGTGAACTCAAACAGAATATGATATTCCTGTTTCAAAAGTGACTTCTTTCAACGAGATAGGTATTTGCAGTGTAGCGAATCCATGTTCAAGAGAGAGAGAGAAAGGATTAAGGTTTAACCTCGCGCTCAGCAATATTTCAGCTATATTGCGACGATCAAACAAAATTCTAAATACTCAAGTTAATAACTCGGTGCACTAATGCAGTAAAAACATGTACATGCATTAAAATTTATACAACAAACAAAAGTAGTATGTAGCCGTGATTTAAAGTAGTATTGACCTACTTTTTTGTTCCCCCGGGTAAAATTTGAGGCGGAACTGTGGCTGCAGGGGTGATCGCGTATCACGTGATCAAGGCATGTACTGACCTGTCTAGGCTATAGTTCCGGCAACCTTTGACCTCGAATTCTTCCGCGGTGATGCGGTCTGGTGGTGATGCGGTCTGCTTCCGCGGACAGAAAGTAGTCCCATGGGTTGACTTCCAATGTTAATGTATAGGGGAATACCTAAATAGACGTTGTGTGACCTAGGGGAGCCACTAATGGTCCAATGGGGTCATATGAGGTATCAATGTGAAGCCTATGTGAGGAGGCAATCGATGGGCTGGGTGTGGGATTGAAATATGGTCATTCTGCGCATGAGCGGTGGCCAAAGGGTATGAAAATAGACGTTTTGGAGCCAGGGGAGCCACTAATGGTCCAATGGGGTCATATGAGATATCAATGTGAAGCATTCATGAAGGGGCATCTGACTGGTCTAGCGGCTCGGGCGTTGTCACCATTCTGCGCATGCGCAGACAGGGAATTGTGGGAAAAGGGTATGAAAATAGACGTTTTGGGATCTAGGGGAGTCCCTAATGGGCCGATGGAGTTGTATGAGGTATCAATGTGAAGCCTATGTGAAGGGGCATCCAGCCATGGGTGGGTGCATGTAAAAATTTTTCCTGAAAAAAAAATCGGAACACGGACTTTATCGAAAAATCCTGGAAAATGCCTATATGGGGTATGGGGGGTATATAGGTCGCCGGGCTTAACGGGGCTTGCCTATCAATAGAGTTATTTCCCCCTAGTTCCAGGGTGGGTGTATGTAATTTTTTTCCTGAAAAAATACGGAACACGGACTTTATCCTAAATTACGGGAAAATGCCTATATGGGGTATGGGGGGTATAGGACCATCCTGGGAAACCTACTTCTCGACATTTGCGGTATAGGTTGTGGGGTCTCGTGTTCTTAGTCTCGTCAAGACAAACATGATAGGAAGTGTCGCGGAGCGAATCGGTGAAATTTTTCAAAAAGTACCATACAGCCCATATAGACCCATATAGGCCCATACTGGGGGTATAGGACCAATGTTTGTCCCACTGGGAAACCCACTTCTAGACATTTGCGTTATGGTTGTTTGGATTTGTTTTCTTAGTCTCGTCAAGACAAACATGATAGGAAGTGTCCCGGCACGAAACGGTGAAATTGTTGAAAAAAGTTCAGGGAGACCCATGATATAGTCCCATGCTAGGGGTATAGGACCAATGTTTGTCCCACTGGGAAACCTACTTCTAGACATTTGCCGTATGGTTGTTTGGATTTGTTTTCTTAGACTCGTCAAGACAAACATGATAGGAAGTGTCCCGGCACGAAACGGTGAAATTTTTTAAAAAAGTTCAGGGAGACCCATATAGTCCCATGCTAGGGGTATAGGACCAATGTTTGTCCCACTGGGAAACCTACTTCTAGACATTTGCGGTATGGTTGTTTGGATTTGTTTTCTTAGTCTCGTCAAGACAAACATGATAGGAAGTGTCCCGGTACGAAACGGTGAAATTTTTGAAAAAAGTTCAGGGAGACCCATATAGTATCTTACTAGGGTATAGGACCAATGTTTGTCCCACTGGGAAACCTACTTCTAGACATTTGCGGTATGGTTGTTTGGATTTGTTTTCTTAGTCTCGTCAAGACAAACATGATAGGAAGTGTCGCGGAGCGAATCGTTGAAATTTTTGGAAAAAGTTCAGGGAGACCCATATAGTCCCATACTGGGGGTATAGGACCAATGTTTGTCCCACTGGGAAACCTACTTCTAGACATTTGCGGTATGGTTGTTTGGATTTGTTTTCTTAGTCTCGTCAAGACAAACATGATAGGAAGTGTCGCGGAGCGAAACGGTGAAATTTTTGAAAAAAGTCACCGAGGTCTGTATATAGGCCTATAGGCTGGCTATATGGGGAGTATAGGTCCAATGTTTGTCCCACTGGGAAACCTACTTCTAGACATTTGCGGTATGGTTGTTTGGATTTGTTTTCTTAGTCTCGTCAAGACAAACATGATAGGAAGTGTCGCGGAGCGAATCGTTGAAATTTTTGGAAAAAGTTCAGGGAGACCCATATAGTCCCATACTATGGGGTATAGGACCAATGTTTGTCCCACTGGGAAACCTACTTCTAGACATTTGCGGTATGGTTGTTTGGATTTGTTTTCTTAGTCTCGTCAAGACAAACATGATAGGAAGTGTCCCGGCACGAAACGGTGAAATTTTTGAAAAAAGTTCAGGGAGACCCATGATATAGTCCCATGCTAGGGGTACAAGACCAATGTTTGTCCCACTGGGAAACCTACTTCTAGACATTTGCGGTAATGGTTGTTTGGATTTGTTTTCTTAGTCTCGTCAAGACAAACATGATAGGAAGTGTCCCGGCACGAAACGGTGAAATTTTTGAAAAAAGTTCAGGGAGACCCATATAGTCCCATGCTAGGGGTATAGGACCAATGTTTGTCCCACTGGGAAACCTACTTCTAGACATTTGCGGTATGGTTGTTTGGATTTGTTTTCTTAGTCTCGTCAAGACAAACATGATAGGAAGGGTCGCGGAGCGAAACGTTGAAATTTTTGAAAAAAGTCACCGAGGTCTGTATATAGGCCTATAGGCTGGCTATATGGGGAGTATAGGTCCAATGTTTGTCCCACTGGGAAACCTACTTCTAGACATTTGCGGTATGGTTGTTTGGATTTGTTTTCTTAGTCTCGTCAAGACAAACACGAAGGGGAGGGTCGCGGAGCGAATCGGTGAAATTGTTGAAAAAAGTTCGAGGTCTGTCTATAGCCCCATATAGACCCATATACGGGTTATGGGGGTACAGGACCAATGTTTGTCCCACTGGGAAACCTACTTCTATACATTTGCGGTATGCTTATTTGGATTTGTTTTCTTAGTCTCGTCAAGACAAACATGATAGGAAGGGTCGCGGAGCGAAACGTTGAAATTTTTGAAAAAAGTCACCGAGGTCTGTATATAGGCCTATAGGCTGGCTATATGGGGAGTATAGGTCCAATGTTTGTCCCACTGGGAAACCTACTTCTAGACATTTGCGGTATGGTTGTTTGGATTTGTTTTCTTAGTCTCGTCAAGACAAACATGATAGGAAGGGTCGCGGAGCGAATCGGTGAAAGTTTTTTAAAAAGTTCGAGGTCTGTCTATAGCCCCATATAGACCCATATACGGGTTATGGGGGTATAGGACCAATATTTGTCCGACTGGGAAACCTACTTCTATACATTTGCGGTATGGTTGTTTGGATTTGTTTTCTTAGTCTCGTCAAGACAAACATGATAGGAAGTGTCCCGGCACGAAACGATGAAATTTTTGAAAAAAGTTCGAGGTTACTGGGGTATAAGCCCAATGTATGTATAAATCCATACGGGGTGGACGTGCTGGAGTCTAGGTGGGACACTAATGGTCCGATGGGGTCGAGTGAGGTCTTATTTTGAAGCTCTCATGCAGGAGCACTTGACTACACTAATGGTTCGTACGTTGTCAATATTCTGCGCATGCGCCACCTGGCCGTAGTATAGAAAGCAGGCATTTTTGGGGGTATGTGGGTGTGTTTGGGTTAGAGATGGGCTATTCACGGTTCGAATGGGTCGTGTGAGGTATCAATGTGAAGCCTATGTGAGGGGGCATCTGATGGCGTGGATGTGGGGTAGAAATAGGGTCATTCTGCGCATGCGCAGCCTGGCCGTATTATAGAAAGCAGGCATTTTTGGGGGTGTGTGCGGGTGTGTTTGGGTTAGAGATGGGGTATTCACTGTTCGAATGGGTCGTGTGAGTTATCCATGTGAAGCCTATGTAATGGAGCATCTGATGGCGTGGATGTGGGGTAGAAATAGGGTCATTCTGCGCATGCGCGGTAGCCAAAGGGTATGGAAATAGACGTTTTTGTGGTCTAGGTGGGCCCCTAATGGGCCTATTGTGTCGAGTGAGGTATCCATGTGAATCATAGGTGGGGGAGCATCCAGCTGGACTAACATTCACGTGGTTTGGTGGGTCTGCGCAAGTGTGTGACGTCACTTCCGGTTTTTCAGAATGCTCAAATACTACCTCCCAACTTTCCCGGCCCGGGCCGGCCCGCCCGGCCGCAGCGCGCGCGCGCGTTCTCCGGAAGTGCGCGTCATCACCGGCAGTGCGCGGAAGCATGTCGGGTCAAAAGGTGACATCCAAGTCAAAAGGTCTGCATTTCGGCAAGGTTCGGCGACAATGTTGCGGCATCAATATACAGAGCTTGAACCCCAAAAAGGGGATTGTAAATTAACCTGGGAAGGATGGGCAGTTCCATTTGGACCAATCAACGGTCGAGAAAAAGAGCCAATGAGCGATCGAGAAAAGAGATAAAAGAACCAATGGACGGGTACTAGGTACACGTCTGCGCCTACATCCGGGTACTAGGATGCTTTCTTTCGCCTACGTCCGCGCCTACATCCTGGTTCTTCTCAACATCCGGGTTTCCCAGTGGGTTTTTTCCGTCTTCCATCTGGGTAATGTGGTTTTACATCCGGGTTCTCATCTTACATCCGGGTTTTTCCATATTTAAAAATACATAGAACTTATAGTAATAAACTTAATCTATACGTGTTGGACGAGTCTTCACTCACCGTCTTCCTTTACACGCACCTCAATGAAATGCCCGCTCCAAACCTAGACCAAAACACGTACTTGGTCTGTGGGCTGATTTCATTGGCTCTCTATTTTACTATAGTGCTCTTGCATTCTAACATTGATGGGTTACATTTTGGCCCCATCCTACACCACTGATTTCAGTTTGACTGAATCTCCACATTGAGCATTTATGCATTATGAATAAAACACACAAGACAGGGTTTTTTGGTGAGATCTCATTTTTTTTATTCAGTAACAACAACAACGTGAGAACAACCACGTGAAAACTGAAGCCCAGAACAAGGGGCTTGTACATTGAAAGAACTGAAGCCCAGAACAGGGGCTTGTACATTGAAAGAACTGAAGCCCAGAACAGGGGGCTTGTAAACTTAAGCCCAGAACAGCGGGCGTGTGTACATTGAAAGAATTCAAGCCCAGAACGGGACTTGTACATTGAAATGATGGGCGGCCCAGTCATATACGAGTACATCTCGGTCCTCGGCCTTGGGGTACTCGTCAAACATGTGGACGATCGTCTGCATGGAATGTCCCCGACATCGATGGTACAGGTAAAACAAGCAATATTGTCCGCACACCATACTGTCCAGGCTTTGCAACGTTTAGTATTCCAACACCACGTCTCTGTGCCTTGATCCATGAAGTCTGTTAAATCGGAATGGAGGGGTGGTAGGCCGTACGGATCAAAGTATTCGTCCTGCTCTTCTGTCAAGTACACGGCCACCCAATGTTCACCGGGTCGATCCATCGGGTCTGTATTCAGGGCGTAAGCAGCAGGATACACACGGTCTAATGGGAACACGTCTCGGGCGAACACTCCTTGAAAGACCATGCGTGTCCCTGGATCATTCTCCAGCACGGTGCGTATCTGGTCTGTATCCATGTTAGGTGGCAAAGTCACACAGGACGTTACGGCTTTTATCGATTTGAATGATGTTGTCAAACTCAGCGTAGCAAATCACACTGATGGTTTTCGGTAATGGTGTCCCGAAATGCAGTTCCAAGCGTAAGTTGCCTTTCTTGACGAGACTCAGTTGATGATCGTTGTCTAAGGTGGGAGTCAGATCGAAACAGAACAAGGTGTACCCTCTGCCGAAATCGTCTCGACTGATCATATTTCCCTCGTCTTGGTTGATTTGGCCAGTTGCTGTGAAGAGGTTCAGATAGCTCCGGATGTAATTGTCCGTTCCGAAATTAGGTTGTAAAGGCCGTGCCGGTACCTGTTGGCCATCCACATGCAGGGCCACGAAATTGATGTTGAACGCTTTTAGGTTGAACGGATTCCTCGAGAGAGTCCCATTATAACTGACGTTCTCCACACAGGCTAGGGTTAAACGCTTGGGCAAATCCCCCAGGAACAGGTTTTCTTGATTGACAATCATATTGCCTTTAGGAACGGAAAAGACCTTGGTCTGTACTCGTCGAATCGGGTACTGGGCTGGTTTTTTCTCCAAGGCTCTGATGTGCCCCAACTGTACACCTGGGCTCGGTTTCACTTTGCGTACAAACAGACTTGCCTCTTGGATGACAATGTTATACTCGAGGTCCTCATTCGGGGCCATCAAGGCAAACGCAGGCGTTGCGCGCACTAGTCGTATTTTGACAGGTACTCCATTCAAGAGGTATCGGTCCTGCATGAATAAGTCCGCATGCAGACGTCCCATCATATCGACCGAGTGACTCTCTGCTGTGGCATCCACTCTCTCCGTATAGCCGTCATTATCAGGACTCGCTTCCATCTTGCCTGGGGTATCTCGGTAGAACAACGGGGCTGTCAAATACGACTTTTTAGCGTCACGCCCGTAGGATAACAGTGTTTCGATGTAGGCTCGGTACGGGTACGTGTTGGTCGAGGCGCTCACCAGTTTATCACTCAGGGCTATATCCACTTGCTGGAATAGCGAATGAAGCCAGAGATTCACTGGACCCACGGGTGCATCTGCTTTGAGGACTGACCCATCTTTATTGGTGATTTTAGCTTTCACATATAGGTACGTATGGGCTAAATCCAGGTAGGTCGTATCTGCGTTGGTGATGGTGAATTCAATGGGGCCTGTGGCTGTAATGCTGGAAAGGGGCAGATGTTCCACCCATTGACCCTCTTCGGCACTGGTCTGAGTAGGTGGGACGGTCCATAAATCAAATTCACTGTTGGTAGAAGGACACGACTCGGCATGGATGAAAGCCATCTTTAAGAAAAGATATCCTTGGTCTTCGATGTGCGTCGTCGCTGGGTCGGTCGTCGACTGGTGCGTGGTCTCGGTGGTGCAGGTCTTTATTCCCTACGATGCGTTGTGCTTTGGTGACCAAGACGCCTCCCGCTTCTTTGGCTCGACGTTTCAGTGCTTCTTTGGGTGCCGCACCGCCCAAGACATCACCCGCGACTTGCAGTCCACTGCGCACCGCTTGTTTGCCGATCGCTTTGACCGCACGCGTCACCAAGGGCAGGAACGTTTTGACGATGCTCCCGAGTATGTTCCCCAGCCCATGTCCTCGTTGCATGCGTGTACCTGCAAAGACAGGAAAGCTACCCCGGCCTGTTTGGTGTAATGATCGACGTAACTGGCTGTATGGCATTGATAAGGCACCTTCATTATGCAAAGTGAACCGCTCGGACTTGACGGAAATGAAGTGTCAGCACCACTTTCCCACGCTCGAATACAATCGGTTGACCGGTGTCGTCTCTTATATCGATGACGATGGAGCTAATATCGGTCTGACTGACCGGTAGATACACGATATGCCTGAAACTGTGGGTGACTTGAGCTCCATACTTGCCTTTCACCGGGCAGACGCGCAGTAGAGGTACGTTGCTGTCGCCGACAATGTGTGCATCGACCACGTCCGAGTAGATTACAGGCCATACATACCACCACGCATGTCCATCGGGATGTGGGCTCTCTCGCCGGTGGGGCCAGCGTACCCCTGTAGATCGAGACCCAGCATTTGCTGTAGGGTAGGACTGAGTTCGATACTCACGTTGGGGCTGAGCGTGAGATAGGCCTTGTCGTTGTGTGCGTTGTGATCGAAGTCCACATGATTTTTGAAGGGAAAAGATTTTATGGGTTTTGAAGTATTCGTGACGTCTCGTAGAGACTTATAATGCATCAGACTTCTCAGTCCACCCATGAACTCCTTGGGGGTATCGTATTGACCTTCGGGTAGTTTGAGTCGAGTTTCTTGTGCTTCGTAGGTCACCTCGTACCATACTTCATTGGCTCGCACGTTGTGCCACGAGTAAGGGATTGGATATCCATGAGTCCACATTCCCAGCGTCCAGGTAAATGCAACGGTTGCGGTAACTGGGTCACGTACTTGGTCAAGGTGTTGTCAGGAAACACATCAGCCGAGCTGTTACTGGGTAGGATGAGGTAAAACATGACGACTGAGCTTTCCTGCTGCTGCTGTTGGTTTTAATACTTCTCCCAGTCCTTGGACGCTAATCGTCGTGATGGTCGCGGTGACTTAGATCTTGGTGGTTGCAGGGGGTGGCGTGGTAAAAGGGGTGAAAAAGGTAGGTGCCCGCCGTGGTGGTGATTTGGGGGGTGACTCCGGTTCCCAAGGTTGTGGTGAGAGTCGTCGTGCACGACTGGGTGATTGCATAAAGGCCCAGCGCTGGGGGTTCCCCACCAATTCCTGTAGTACATGCATGTCTTTCAAGCCTTGAGCGAAGACCTCCCATCCTCGAGGATTCGTGTGCGACCTGCGTTGACGCATCAGGTCATTCACTAAATCCGTCATGTTGGTACCGGGGACCACCTGATTCTGTACCAGGAGTTCACCTTTATCATTCCAAGTTATGTTAGGATTCTGTTTCATTCGTTGTAATACCAGGCCAGCTTGTTTCTTGAACGATGCAGGTACACTCTTCAGGACTTCGTCTTCGACCCACTGTGGGGCTGTGGGTGGTACCCCTGGTAATGAAGGCTGTTGGAGCGGTGATGAGGTCGGTGGTGTGTCACGTGGTGGTGCTGGTGGTGCTGGGGTAGAGAGGGTTTTGTATTGGTCCATGAACGTCATGTACCGCTGAAGCGTCTCATTGTACTGTTGTACTTTCTCACTGTCGCTTAACCCCGGTCGTTGTAAGATCTGACGCATCTCTTCTTCGAGGGTGTTTATCGTCTTCACCGTAGAAGGTACGGGGTACGGTGATTGGAGGTTTTGAAGGAGCCGAAGTTCGACGAGGACCATTTTTTTCGTGTGGTTCATTGTCGGCCGAAGAGTCCACCCAATACTGGACCCAACACGGAAGCGGCCAACGGTGCTAAGATGGCCCCGAGAAATCCACCTTTCTGTAACATCTTTTTCTTCTGTGTTTGAGAAACTCGCTTCTGGACTAAGGTTCGGAGACCTGTCTTATGCTTGGTCAACTTGGTCTTCTGAGCCGGAATCAGTGGTACGCTGCCTTTTAACAGGTTGTACCCGATCTCGCACAGACAGCGTACAAGGTCAGGGTCCGCACCGCGTACAATGGTTCGAACCAACTCGGGTGGGGCCGTATTCAATACACGGAGCGTCGGGGCGTGCTTCCGTACTCTCGCAGACATCATGTACAACTAATGCCAGAACCCACAACCCTGCCCTTTTTATCTATCTCAGAGAACAGAGACAAAAATCAACCATGATGTGGTATTCATTCTTTTTATTATCCCCATCACAAAACACACACACCCCAGCTGGGGGAGCCACTGTGGATGTGTTTACATTATTTTTGCGCGTACACGTGGTGAGTCTCTCCGGGAAAGATGCCGGTGCGTAGTCGAAGGTGATCGGGGGTGGCTTGCTTCAGGTCGAAGAGCATATACCCGTGCTAAGGGGTTGTCGCATCTTTAAAGGCTTCCAACGCAAACGCAGTGCGTCCAGGGTACATCTGTCTCGCCATGTGCAGCAGTTGAGTGGTATCTCTCAGGTGTTTGAAGACCACCATGTAGTGGGCATTTAAGCTGATGTTCCGATGTTCTTTGTTTTTACTGAACAGATTCTGCAAAATGTAGATGATGCTGAGCCGTCGATGATGGCTGCCTTTGGTAAAGAGTTGGGTGACCCGCGCATCCGTCTCCGCCATGAGATCAACCAGAACCACCAAGGTGTCGGGTTCCAAATCGGCCAGGTTGGGTAGGCCTTCCACGAACGTGATGTGGGGCATTGCTGCATACGCTGCCTGCCATTCTCCGTAACACCCCACGACTCGGGCAATGGGTGGGGTGATCATGCTGTCGGCGTGTTCGAGGAGCTTCCTGACGAAGTGCGTTTTGCCGGAGCCCGTCGGTCCTGCGATGACGCAAGTGAAGGGATGCTGCCAACGGGGGTCCATGGTTGGAGGTGTATCCGCTGTCGTGGTAACCCGCTCTTGTAAATTTGGAAACTGGAGTGGTGGGTACAACGTCGGTCGTCGTTGTCTGCTCACTGTCAGGGATGATGATGGTGGTGGGTACAACGTCGGTCGTCGTTGTCTGTTCACTGTGAGGGATGAAATCCGGTGGGTTTTCAGACGTAGTAGGTGTACATGGTGTAGGTGTTGACTGTATACTTGGAGAGGAGCTCGTTGTGGCTTGTACACAGGGTGTGGTGATGACTGGGCTCGATACGGGGTTGACTGGTGCTCTCTGTAGACCGGTTTCACTGATGGCTGGTGTTCTCAATTGGTTAAGTAAAGTGCTGAGATAGGCTACGTCGTAAAACACACCTCCGTACAACACACTCAGCAGGGTTAGCAATATCACCACAAAGCCTACTTGCGCTTTGCGCGTTTTGGGAGACGCTGTGTTCAGAGACGGTTGCACCGTGTTCAAGGTCGAACGTGGAATGAAGGATGACGGTATTGGTGTCTGGCTTTATAGTCGTTTCACCTGGTTGGCTGCGACCCAGGAATTGAAGGAACTGGACCAGCCTTGCCATTTCACGAAATGAAACAGTTTGCCACGTCGACGTTCCGTTTTCAAAATTTGCTCCACCGTGTAGTAGTCTTGCTGTGTTTTTACGACAGGCTGTAATTCCATCTCGTAAAACGTGCCTAGCAATGGTTCCCCTTGAAGATCTTCCAGTTCATAGACTCGCCGCTGTCGGGGTAGGCGCCGTTTAATCAGGAAGTGCTCATCGCTCCAGTTGGGCAAGTAACTTTTCTCGAACTTGCCCTTGAGTTTACTGATCCGTACAGGGTCCCCGACCTTGAACACCGCCTTCGGTGCTCGTTGCGATTGTATGGTGTACAAGACAGGCCGGACTTGGGCTTCATTGCGTTGGGTCACGGTAATGGGGGCTCTCTCTATACTCCAGTGATAGGCTCGATTGTAACCCCTCACAAGTTTCGGGAGAACATCGATGTACCGCCTTGTATTCTTATAGGTGAAATATTTATACATGCGGCCTTTGAATGTCCTGTTGAACCTTTCCACCACGGAAGCCTTGGTCTCGCTATACGTATGGAAGAAGAAGACCTTCTGTTTCTTGAGAAAGGCTTGGAACGGTCTGTTGAGGAATTCCGTGCCTTCGTCGGTTTGCAAATACAAAGGTTTGCGCCCGGTCTTGAAGATGTCTTTGAACGCCGCTATGAGATTCGCCCCCGTTTTCGTCCGGATGGGTACCACCCACGCATACTTGGATAGGATATCGATGCACGTCAAGATATACCGATTCCCATCGTTGTGTTTGGCAAAGGCGCTCATATCGACCAAATCCGCTTGCCACTGGGCATCTATTCCTCCCACGATGACCCGGTTCCGTAGAAAATGGCGACGGACAGCTCGATGTAAGGTATAGGTGTCTTGTTTTCTTAACCAATCTCGGACTTGGGCACGTTGTATCCCCTGGGGTTTGGCCGCTCGATAGAGAGCCGACAATGCACTATACGCAGCCGGACTGTCGGGACTGTAGTATAAGTTATCCAACACCTTCTCCCAGCGCTTCATGGTGACAAAATGATGATGGACCCGGAGAGTATCGCTTATTTATAACGAGGACGAAGTTTCTACCACCGTTGTGTTGGTTGACTGAGTCTTGCCGCAGCGCCAGGGTCAATAGGGCACAGACCATGGCGAGACCAACCAGCCGTCGCTGATTCCGGCGTGAGCGCTCGTGGTCCATAGCCCGGGCATCAAGGATGGCTGTCATAGTCCAATAGTAGTGAGTGATAGCACACCTCTCCATCGAGTGGACTCTGTCGAGGACCGCTTCTGTGAACTCTTTCAGGATCTGGCGTCGCCCCTCGTTGTCGTAGCCATCTGCAAACATGGAGCGAACCACTGCTCGGTAACCCGTGAAAGAATTAACCACGGTCGCATGCTGTAAAATGCGAGTGGCATAGGGCTCGGTCTCCGTCATGGCTCTGCAACCGTAGATAGGCCGATGAATGCAGCAATGCCCTGAAAATTTCCACTTTTATACGTTTTTTGTGACATTCGTGTTTTCGGTGACCTCCGTGTACGACATTGTGGGGGTTTTCCACAAAGTCGTTCACCTTCGTGTCTTTTCGGTAAAGTCCGTGTCTTTTCGGTAACGTCTGTCATCCGGGTATATATGAGGGTCTTGAGGAGGACGACTGTATGTGACGTGTTGTATGTGTTTTTCTCGGTGACGTCCGTGTCTATCATCCGGGCACTTCACGTCTGCGCCTGCATTGGATCAGGCTGGTCAGGTCAAGCAGGCCAATGAATGCAGCATTGCCCTAAACATTCCCACTTTTATACACCTACATAGACGAAGAGACACGGAGGTTACCGAAGATGTCACGGCTCGGCCCTCGACTTGGGGATAGTTGAACTGAGTGTGCTAAAACTAGATCACCAGCTAGCGTGCTATAAAAGGGAAGCGGCCTGGCCGTTTCATCAGACACTCTGTCAACCACCAAGATGTTCACTTGCACAACTTGCCAGAAGTCATTTACTCGCCCAGAAGATTTGCGACGACACGAGGCCTCCATCCACAACGGTGCACGACATACTTATATAACCTGCGCACGGTTATTTAATCGAGAAGATGCTTTACTGCGCCACGAACGCTCACTCCACGAGGGCGCGACGGAACAATGTAAGGATTGTGGTCAACTCTTCAAACGACGCAGTCAGTTAAGACGGCATCAGCGTTTGATTCATTACAAGCGTCTAGTCCGTCATTCATAATCCAGCCGTCGTCCATTAGAGAATATCCGCGTCCATAATCCAAAGACCTATTCCATTTCCATATAACAGTATTAGCACCAAATTCAAAAAGACAAAAGTATACATAAACATAGGCTTGTTTCCTGCAAGAGAGAAGCGGTCAACAGTTTTCAATGATGCCGGCAAGACATCATGATGTTCCAAAATATCAAATCCGTATCGCTGACCAGTATTCTTAATCCATAATATTCGTTATAGAGTCGTCATCTAAAAATGATGTACCTCAGTCACGCTTTGATTGTGACTGTTCATATGAGTACCATGAGGATCTTGAAGTACATGGGCTCATACGGCCCCTAGCCCCGGGTTAAGCGGAATTAGACACATGTTACGAAACGTAGCCCCATAGATCTTGCACGCTACGTTCGTATTTTGCTATCAGCATGCGATATGTATCGCCAAATTTGAGAAACTTTGAGTGGAGGCGCTTGGTGGAATAGCCCTGTTTTATAAGTTTCTGCAACAGTGTTTTGTGACGTTGATTAAAATCATCACATTTAACACAGGATCTAGCAAATGCTACTAAGCGAGATATGTATACGCCATATGCAGGTCCCACTGGAATATTACTATCCAGAAAGGGATAGTTTACGATGTCGAAATTGTAATCATCTCTTTTGTCATAAAGTCGACGAGAGAGAATGCCCGCTTCATTTTTATAGAGGTAGAGATCTAAATAAGATGTGCCTGTAGGGCTATCTGTAGTTTCTCTACGGTTTGGGCGACAACTTCCTACTGAAGAGCAGCCGTGGAAGGTCAGACGCAGTGAAGATAAGCCCGGGGAGACGAACGCCACTGGTGATGCGATGACGGAGAGCCCGCCTATACCCACAGTTCAGAAGAGCCTGGATTTCCAGCCGGACCCCACCGTTACGGTTTCGAGTCATACGCCTGACAACATCGAACATTTTCTGGACGAGCCCATAAATACTCCTAGCGATCTCTTACTGGACAACCATCCAGTGTGTGACATCGATCGGCGCCATTGGTCCATGACACGGCACTGTTTCCACCGTCATCGCCCTATTCAAGATATCTACAATTTCCCACTGATCAACCTCGTCCGTCTACGCAGCTACGTGGAAACCATCTTCAATGACCAAACTACGGCCTTCAAATTGAATCTGGCGTTTGGTTATGTGCTGCAGCATAAGGAGACAGGCCAAGTCCGATACTTTTACCCGAGCAGTAACATCCGGGTCTTTGACCAACCGTTTACCATCATTCACCGGAGGTCACTAGAGATGATGCTGGACCAAGTGGAACAATTGGATGTCTTGGGATGGGCCCAACAACAACGACCCAAGACCAAGTGGACAGTGAAGAGGGTGACCAATGTTACGTTTTTCCTTACCAAGCTGACCCACCACCGCCATCGGTTGAATGCGTCACTTCTGCACTGATGAATACCATAACATGCCGTTCATACTCTCTATGTCTACATGCTGATCGTTGACTTGAGCTCAGTAAACACTTGTACCTAATGTGACCGTGCGTTAAATAATAAACATGGTGTTTGATATTTCAATTTGTTTTGCTGTGAACATACTAAACATACCCAGGGCGGCTCCCCCAGCCTGGGTATGATGTAACATTGGGGATAATAAACTGTTTGAACACTGCTGAACTTGTTGTTATTCACGACAACCGCTATGCGATTGTATAAAATACAGAACATATATTGTATAATACAGGACATATATGGTACAATACAGGACAGATATGGTATAATACAGCACAGATTTGGTATAATACAGGACATATGCTGTATAATACATCCATCGGCCCAGTAGTGGCCCACCTAGACCCCAACACGTCTATATCCTTACACTTTGTCCACTGCGCATGCGCAGAGTGACGATATTTCAACCCCGCACTCATCCCATCAGATGTCCCCTCACATAGGCTTCACATTGATACCTCACTCGATCCAATCGGCCCACTAGTGGCTCCCCTAGATCCCAAAACGTCTATTTCCATACACTTTGTCTATTGCGCATGCGCAGAATGACGATATTCCTACCCCACATCCATCCCATCGGTTGCCCCCTCACATAGGCTTCACATTGATACCTCATACAACTCCATCGGCCCATTAAGGGCTCCCCTAGATCCCAACACGTCTATTTCCATACCCTTTTCCCACAATTCCCTGTCTGCGCATGCGCAGAATGGTGACAACGCCCGAGCCGCTAGTCCAGTCAGATGCCCCTTCACGAATGCTTCACTTTGATACCTCACTCGACCCAATCGGTCCACTAGGGACCCACCTAGGTCACAAAACGTCTATTTAGGTATTCCCCATATGCACTAACATTGGAGGTCAACCCATGGGACTACTTTCTGTCCGCGGAAGCAGACCGCATCACCGTGGAAGAATTCGAGGTCAAAGGTTGCCGGAACTATAGCTTAGACAGGTCAGTACATGCCTTGATCACGTGATCGCCACGTGATCACCCCTGCCGCCACAGTTCCGCCTCAAATTTTACCCGGGGGGAACAAAAAAGTAGGTCAATACTACTTTAAATCACGGCTACATACTACTAACAGATCGCTCTTAAATAATCTAAAATACCATCTTCATTTACTCGACTAAAAAGATCTTCCAAAGTAGCTGCTCGATAAAAGTTATCTCTTACAAATATGTTTCGGTTGCCCATCTGATTTTAGTGATCAATCTGGCTGCATTGGAACCGTTTGGAAGCGTTGCCAATCTGTCTGAAAGCCACAATTTCCTAAGAAAGTCTACCAAGGGCATAATACTCCCTCATTGATGACTTCATATTCACTCCTTCGTTTACCCACTGTAACTGTGAAGCAGATATTTTCTAATACCTGGCCTGAACGAGTATTCTTGTCACAACACTCCAACTTCGACTTGTTAAATGGTACATTACTGTCCATAGCGAGAATTATAATGATTCATATATATGTAACGATAAAAGTTCAGAGAAATACACTTTTTCTCGTTTTTCTACCTGGGAAGTATTGCTGATCCATGAAAATAACGCCGGTCATGAGTGTGCTACAATAAGTGTCGAGATCTAGCCGAAAATGCAGTAATGTGTATACACAGTTATATGTATATTTTATTAACTGAATATCACCGAAGATTGTTTCGCGTAACACCAATAAATTCAAATATGATATACTAGGCAAATCAATAAAAAAATTGAATAATAAGACAACAAATTTGATCCAAAACGTGGCTCGAACTCCTAGCTCAACAAACTGGACGCCACACTGCTTTCGAAAGCGAGCAGCCTAACAACCGAACTACGACGACGTCTGCCTCAATGCATTTGTCACTTCATCACATCACGTTGCATTTTTATTTATTTTGACGAAATATTACACCTCAAAACAGAATATTTCAACCGATTGTGACACTAAGCATTGTGATAATAAATACACACACATTGTTTTGGTTTGAGGTGTCATTTTATATATATATAAATCTCTCAAGAAAATGTCTCTAAAATGTCGAAAGAGCACATCCGACTGGTTTCAAACTTGAATAAATGCAGTTTAGAGTAATTGACCATCAACATTTATCATGAAATGAAATTTCAGCATTTTACAGGTCATAACAATCAATTTCAGTCGTTTCAATTTAAAAAAAAAATCATTTTCACAACCGTCACTCCCGAAGGAGTAATTCTCGGATAACCATCACACATCCTTTATTCGTTATATGTCATTCATGCATCACTTGTTCCACATATTTATACTGTTCTGAGAAACTCCGTAACGAGAGATGGAAATAAATTGTACTCAACGAAACCAAACCAAACGAGGGTATGTAAATCGGCTGTGCCCAAGGAATACCGTGCGTCTGTAAATTTCTGAGTTTAACAAATTGTCAGAAGCAATGAAGCCCATGGTGTGTTGGAAACAAATGCATATCCTACCTAAGGTTTACCATCGATTTCTCGAGCCACGTGTACTCCTGTCGTGTGTTTGTTGAGCAGTGCTCTAATTTCACCTCGTTATTAACCCAGTAATGCAGTGCACACCTCTCCACATACTTGTATACCATTTCTTTGCCATATAATTATCCCGAATATTTAACTTCAAAACGTACCACGAAAGATTAAATGCACATTTTATACTTACAGCTGGTATTGCAATAGGCGTAATTCCCCATCCAGTAGGCGGAGAAAATGCAAAATAGGCCCTTCGTGTTACAGGGTTATATACAGCAGGCATGTACAGACGAACAAAACTAGGTCACACGCTTGTGCATATGAACAGCACTATGTAGGATAAAAATGACTGCATGGCTGGTTATACACGAAGTTTATATTCAGCTTACTGCTCAAAGAAATATAGCAAAACGCGAGACTACCTATAGTTATCCCAGCTATTTTATTAGGCACTCTGCTGTATAACGTATCCATATTACACGTAAATATCTTTCCAAACGTCCAGCAATGTTAGGCCGCGACAAACGAATGATATCTGGGATTATTCAACGTTAAGTAACTATGGTAACCATAACAGGTTAGCTAAATGATACACCCGCAGAATGGTTTGATTATTGGTGAATTCCTAAACCGTGCCTAAGTTATCAGATCTATCATACTAGCCACTCTCCTTTTATAAGGGGAAGAGGTTGCTCGCTCCATGCTCCAGCTCCCCCTTGGCTCAGGCTCTGGTCCCTTGCTCGGGGCTTCCGCCCCCTTGATTCCGGCTTCCACTCCCTTGCTCTCGGCTCCCGCCCTACCCCCTTAACTCCCTGCTCCCGGATACTCGCCCCCCCCCCCCCCCAAGCTATAGCTGTAAAAATTAGGTTTAATTGATGTTTTTATATGGTGAGATTCTCCTAGTAGACGTTTCGTTACCGAGGCTTGTCCTTGTATAAATCATTGTGATTTTAGTTTTATTACTTGTAAACATGGTATTTGGTCTGAATACGAACTTGCATTCCATAAATACGCCTTCGTTTTCCAAATTTGTATCCAAATTACCCATATATAGTACCGTATCGGTCCGCAACTTCATCACGGGCCCTCGGTGGCCGAGTGGCCTGAGGCGCTTCGCTGGTCACCGCTAGCCTCACACCGCTGAAAAAGCACGGCTCGAGCCCAAGTGGTCCATGTGTGAAAGTTTGTCAGTTACTTGTCGACGGGCGGTGGTTCTCTCCGGGTACTCCCTCTTCCTCCACCAACCAATCTGACTGCCACCATATGAGTGAAACAGCCTTGGGTGTGACATTAACCCAACCTTGTCTTTTTATAAAATCCCATAAAATTCAGGTAATTTAGCTTTAATCCGTGGTTGATATCCCTGAATTTCAGGAAATTATCTCTGGATTTCAGGTAAAATCTCTGAAATTGAGTTGTGGATGTGCAACCTGATCTATTCAGGATTATTTCCTGAATATTTCTGAGAGTGTATTACGTATGACAGTTGGCACAAGTTCCAAATGTATATGAAATAAAAACACAAGATAGTTTCCAACGTGAGAGAAATGGTAAACCGTTTTTAACGATGACAGCAAGATACGATGATGTTCTACACATGAAGAGACTGACCATTCTTTCTCCAAATGAATTTCCAAGTCGTTTCGAAAGTATGTATCTCAGTATGATCCCACATACCTAGAGTATGATATTCTGACTGCATTGTACCCGGCGACATCCAAGGAACCAAGAATGATTCCCAGACTTGTGTGGCCTTTGTTCATGTGAACACCTTAGATCTGGCATATGTCAATTTAGATATATACACCGAATAGCTTTGATGTATTCAAAACAGGGCCAAAGCAGGGGCAAAACTCTGTATAATAAGGGCTGAGACGAATATATTTTGTAGGCTTCCCGAATACACATATATAAATAAGTTTCCAAACTTTGGTTGCTGTACCGAACACGGATCTGCATGACTTGTACATTCAACTATGTAAAAAAAATCAGAGATTATTACATCCAAATAATATGGACCGAGATATTTTGTAGGCATCTATTCTAGATAAACAAGTATCCTCATAATTTGGTAGCTGTACCCAACACGGTTAATTAGATATAACTGGTTACATTCAAGCTTATATCACAACATCAGAGATTATTGCACCTGAAAAAGGAGCATAACTCCGTAACATGATGGCTGGTGCGACTAATTTCCCGTTGGCTTATATAAATAAGTTTTCAAAATGTAGTAGCTGTAAAAAACCCAGTTCTGCAGATACAGTTGGTTACATTCACGCATATATCACAAAATCAGAAATTAATACATCTGGTACGAGGCATAATATGGGCCGAGTTGAGCCATTTTTCGACCGGCGTTTGCCTTATAACTAGGTAATACATTTCCAAAATTTGGTCACTGTGTCCCTAGTGATTTTGCCTAAAAGGCGGTAACGGATGGACATACATACAGGACGACGACAGTACCCCGAGTTAAAATAGCCGCGGGGGGGTGAAAATTGGTCGCAGGAGGCAAACTTTTTATTGAAAGAAGAACTGAATTACTCAATGTATAACGCATGATAACGTGATTCAGATATATTTTTCTTTGAAATTTGTAAATGGAAAAGAAAATATTCATTTCGGTTTATTTTGGACAAGAAAACTCAATGTTGTTGTCGCGACCTGGGAGGCACTCACAGAACATATAATATTTCAACACTGAAGAAGCCTATTTGTACATCTTCAGCAAATGTACGTGCCACATATGACCCTTAATTAAACGAGCTATATTTTGAAAATGATTGCTACGCCAAATAACTTATTTATTTTGCTCAAAATGATTGAAGGAAGCACAGATACAATTTGTCCATGAACACCGGGGCACCAAGGGATATATTCCAGTTATGAAGCATGCCATTGATCTACTTCATTTTTTAAAAATAAAATACCGGAATATCCACTGGTCAGCCACCGATTTCATGTTAACCCTACCAGGCCTGGCGGGGGGGGGGGGGGACTTTCCGCCACCCTGTTGGTTTTTTGCTCCTATTTCCGAAACGATCAAAAATTGAGAGCTGCGACTCCGTGACTTTGTAGCTTATCATATTGGGGTCATTTTAAGCCTATTTGCATTACCCCCGAGCAGAGGATCATGGATAAATTCGAAATGGCGGCCATGTGGCGTAGGCCTACCACAAAAGTGATGTTTTCGTCAGATTTCTTCAAAATGTGTGCTTTTCTGCATGGAAAAGTTGATAAAACATATTTTATTTCGCATCATATTATTATTTACTAATTTATCATGCAGTTTTTGCAAAGAAAACACTTTAATAAAAAAAAATCGAGAAATCCGATGAAAAAATCGGCCAAAAATGCCATTTTTGAAATGACGTCACTGTGACGTCATCATCGTGGCCATCTTGGATTTTTAAATACTAAAAACGCAAGATGGTTTCCTACAAGACAGCAGCGGTCAACAGATTTCAATTTTGTTAGCAAGACATGGAGCTGTCCTATATATAAAATCTTAATCACTGTTCGTTATTCGTTACTCAAATGAGTGCCAACTCGTTTTTTGTGTATGTATCTCAGTCACGCTTTGATTGTGCCTGTTCATTTGAACATCGTGGATATGTAAAACACATGATATTCCAACGACCTCTAGCCTCGGGTTAAGTGGAATTAGACACAGATTACCAAACGTAGTGCGAGAGAAACCCGACGTAGCGTCAGAAATCTGACGTAAAGGATGAACACCAGAGCTTTATTCAGCTCTGATACATCTTGCAGTCAAATGCGGATAATCGAATAAGCGAGTTATGAAATCAGTAGCTGGACTTCTTCGTCCGGAGCACAGACCTTCCCTCTTGTGTTTTCTCTCTGGCTCTAGACTTTACATATAATGGTAACATATAATGGGCGTGTGCGTTAAAGTTTCTCAAATCCCATGGTGGTCAATAATTTGTATTTTTGGCACGTGCCTAAAAGTCCCTATATGGCACGCCTGCGTGCTACGGTCTATTTCTTCTGTATTTTGAATTTCAGTTTCAGTGGTCGTCAGCGTTGTTTTCCTGATATAAACAACCGCTTGTACATGTGCCTGCCGCTGAAATGCGTGTAAAAGTGAGGCTTTCGGCGAGTTCGTCAGAACATTCCTTTAAATTAGACCAAATTCTAATTCACATTTTTTTTAATTCTCGCAACAGAAGTAAATGACAAAAATACATAGTTATATCATGCCCTCCCGGTGCGAGCCAGCAACTTAGAAGAGTAGCAAATAAATAACTCAGAATTTATTGGACACGATAGACCTGGGTCCCGAAAATGCTGAATGTAAGCCTTTCATTGGATAAAAATATCAACAAGCAGTAGAACACCAATCTTGCAAGTAGCTGTTAATGCAGAAGCGTCAGAGGCTCTGCTATGACAATAATTAGCTGGTAGCTTAGAACGTTTTCACCCAATTATTTGTTTGTGAGCATTCTGTCCAGGGAATTGTAGAGATCGGAGTTATGCAATGTCTAAAATCGTCTCTTTCGCCCTCTCGTCAGCTGCCGGTGGGAGGATCAATCTGCTATGTTCCGCATTTTACTATGAATACTTCAAATAGATCGATATAAGATGTCAGTCTGAACAATGTTAACGCGGTATTTGCAGCATTTGGTCAATAGAACATTTTACTTAGATCTGCAGGATAAAAATACACAACTTTCATTCCCTTTAGCTGCCGGACCATGGAGATATTCATAACCGAGGCCAGTAACCATGTCAGCACCTATCTGTGTTGCTCAGTGGGACATGGTAAACATATATGTGCAATTATGCCAAGATTGTTCAACAACTTCAATTTTAAGATAAATTAGCGCATTAGGATAGATATTGAATTTAATTGATATAGATAGAGATGTAAAGTACACAATTAGCTACAGACTGTTTAGTCTCTATAGTATTACCCTCGGGACTGATTCAGACAATTTCCTATTTGTGTTGTCACTCATTTTAAAATGTCCATTACTTTTTTCATTTGGTTAAATACACTAAATGTACATCCCCACTTCCTCAAAAAGTACAAGATAAGAACATCTCGCATTGAATTATAGACTGGATTATATCAGGAATAATGATGGGAGGTAATGCACACTGTCAGAATATTTTGGTATAGACGTGACATACCCAAAATAGTTGGGTCAAAATGGCCTAATATATTTGGCTCAAAATGGAATTTGATTCTAAATCATTGCGTCTGTCGCGTCTGCACCCGTAAAAAAATCTGGTGAATTGACCTAATTCTTCCGACAGTGCAATGTAAAGATTTAAAACTAACAAATGACGTCCCTGTCGTAACTGTTTCGAAGACTCGAAAGTATCTGATCTGAAGACACATGTTATGTTCTGGAAAACTAACGGGATTGCACTTTGTTCATACATACATCCCCCGTGGTTAGCGACGAGTAGCACTGATCAGCAGCATCATTAGTTTTTTGCCGAAAGCATAGGAGAACGGTTTCCCACTCTATGCTACACAGAATAAAATGAGGCAAATAGTGTTTTTACCCCTCGGGCAGATTCTTCCCGAGCGGTATTGTCGTTGCCTCGGTCGTCCGTCTGTCCGTCCGTCCGTCGGGGCGTCTGTCCATCATATCATTGTAAACACATTATCTCAAAAAGTCCTTCACTCACAACAATGAAACTTCATACAGTTGTTTAATACAACCAGTACCAGAAGCCTATTGAAAGTCTGTGCCATTGGATGTGTTTTTCAGGAGTTATGTCCCTTTATACATGTCTGTCTGTTTTTATCCTTGTAAACACATTATCTCAAAAAGTCCTTCACTCACAACAATGAAACTTCATACAGTTGTTTAATACAGCTAGTACCAGAAGCCTATTGAAAGTCGGTGTAATCGGATGTGTTTTTCAGGAGTTCTGCCCCTTTATACATGTCTGTTGGTCCATATCCTTGTAAACACATTATCTCAAAAAGTCCTTCACTCACAACAATGAAACTTCATACAGTTGTTTAATACAGCCAATACCAGAAGTCTATTGAAAGTCGGTGCCATGGGATGTGTTTTTCAGGAGTTCACACAAACCTGTGTGGATTGCTGTGAATAGACAGTGATCGTTCGACTACATCTACTATAGGTAATCACTGCTCTATTGCTATATTGTTTTGTCTGTCTATGATCTATATCATACAGGTAAAATTATGCCCACCCCAAATATGTGAGTTGTTGGGGTCAGAAACATTATTTCCACAATTGCTCTGGGCCCGGACCGAGGGGTCCCGATGGCGACAGCCACATGTTGAACACTGTGGCAGGCCATGTGATGTAGACGCTACTCTTATATGTTTGACATACTGGTAAGATCTTCTGAATGTGGGAAATCGCACTAGAACATTCAAAATAATGATTCAGTGTGTCAATTTCGCCAATGTAACTGGCAATGAATTTCTGGTATGAAATTGGAATATCTGAATGTAATTTATATGACTGTTGTTAATACCATTTGAAACATATGATTACCACTGTTCAGCGGTTAAGGATTTCTTTAAAGGATTTTAATCAACATTTTTTTTCTCTGGAATATGTGTAAGAAGAGTTAGTACTTAACTAAGATTTTTTTAATTTTTTTTTCCTTGTCTCCTGTGGGCGTATTTAAGCCTTTTTAATTAAAGACCTGTAGCTCAATTTCCTCCAGTTAACACGTTAATGAGCTTAGGCTTCACGTGACCGCGTGACGTCAGACAAGCGATCGTCTCCTGCAGGCAGCTGTCTGAGCTATATAGTAAGCTGTGGATTTCCGATTACTCCATCGAGTATATCGCTGTATAATTAATGGAAAAACGATTCAAAACCATGGAGGAATATACCAGTGATGATGATCTATATACAGAGGACATAAATGGACATTTTGACGTTCTGCCGTATCAACTTGAACCCGTACCAAACGACCGAAATGAGGTGGAACAGAGGGAGAGCGAATCTGAAGCAAACGAACCGTCACACACGGAGCTAGATCGACTTGTAAACACATACTGGTATACACGTTATTTATTATCTATGCCGGACGTTATATATAGGCCCCCTATGCATAGAATGAATAAATATTTAGACAATGATCGAAATAATCGAAAGGCCTACCTGGTGAAATTTCAACACTGAGACGTACCCCAATCTAGGAGTTTTTTCTTTCGTTCAGGTCAGTTTGAAAGCACGTTAGATATCATGTACCGTAAAGATTTATTTCATTTTTTTTTACTTCTGGCAAATCTGTGTTCAATAAATTATTTCCAGTAGCAATATGCCGTCCAGCTAGCGTAATTGATAGAAAAGAACAAATTGCGACTTTCTAGCTGTTCTGCTCCCGACCTTTCGCACATACATGGGGGGGAGGGGAGTGACGGGTGTTAGTGACATTATCAGATAGCACATCTGCACGCAAACAAGTTTACACGGTCATATTTTATATTGTATTATATTGCAACCACTCGCCTGACTTTCAAATGCCCTCTGCTATATATTTTGACGTGAGCTATTTTTACCTCGCGCACTAATTCTAAACACGAAGCCCTGGGGAAGGAGTATATTATAAAATAAGCAGAACTGCAATGACCGGAAAACCATTGTGGGGAGGGATACGTTTAAATTGGCGAATTTTTTTTTCGTGAAAAAATGGCGAACCACTGAACTCTAAATAAGAACAAATTACAACAAGACCGTCAAATTTGTTTCAACAAAATACCGTAGGCGGCACAATACGGCATATTGGAGTCAATTTACACTGCTGTTTATAAGGCGGTAATATTCTCGAATCGAATTGTGAAGAATTCCACAAAATCGCGCCCACAAAATCACAGTTCAGATAAAGCCGATAATTGAATTTGTCACAGCTGATTAACTCTCTCCCAGTATGTAATCCATACTAAATTGCTACCTGTCATTAGCGAGCTATCGCGTCTGAGACGTCACAGATTGACGGCCTCGCTTTCATTCCACAAATATGCATATCTGACTGGGAGCTAAATAGAGCTGCCAAAAAGGCTTAAATACGCCCACAGGAGACTAGGAAGAAAATTTTAAAAAAATTCTTAGTTAAGTAATAACTCCTCTGACACATATTCCAGAGAAAAAAAAATATTGATAAAAATCCTTTAACAATCATACGAAGTGTCTTAAACAAAAAAGAAATGAATGATGAGATCGGGATTGGCAAAAGGATATCATCCTAAACGACGTAATATAATATTGAGCATAAGAGCATAAATCGCAACTCATTAATGATTTATATTACAAGCAATAACGCCATCAGTATGATGACCACAATATAACAGTGGCATGGAGACTCCCTTGAACTTATTATTTGGTATCAATAGATTTAGCTCCCCTTAATCGTCAGCTGAATAAAATTGATGATATTGAAACAAGCTGGTACACAGTCGTTCGTCCCAACAGTTTGTTGTTGCTACCGGAACCCAGTTTCCAGTGGCTGAGTTTTGGTTTACAAACGGAGAAGAAATACCGGCTATATACTTATACTAAATATTTAAATAATCTCTTGGCCCACTTAAATTACTAAATATGTTTGTGGAGGAGAATCAATACTTTTGGAAGCAGTTTTATCAACAGAAATGCCCGACTTCCGCGATAGCAGAAATAGTGCTGATAGCTGATATTCATTTGTTATTTTATTTATCTATTTAACTTGGATATATTAACTCAGATGTATTAGCTCCTAATGAGCTAGTGTTATCAATATTGTACCTCTGAGTCTAAATAAACTTTTTATTATTGTATATCATGACTTGGAGCTATTTTAATGCGGAATGGATTCAAATGTATTTTAATTTTGTTGAGAGACCAACTCAGACATGACCTTGTACTTACTCTATAAATTTGTGCTTTACCCACGCATAGACTTACCTAGAGAAACCTAAGAATGACACAAGCATATATTGACTCGAATAGGTGTTCGTTGAGTAGCACCGCTGTGATGGATAAGAATGTCCTGGTGATTAGTGTCCCTTTTCATATCCTTTCTATTGCAATCAAGGACGGCACTGTATAATGGGCGTGTGCGTTAAGGTTTCCCAAATCACATGTTGGTCAATAATTTGTATTTCTGGCCCGTGTCGCAAATTTTAAGTCCCTATATGGCACGCCTGCCTGTTATGGTAAATTTCTTCTGTATTTTGAATTTCAGTTTCAACTGTCGTCAGCGTTGTTTTCCTGATATAAACAACTAGTGAGGTGGCTTAGGGCCATATTTTGGGGCGATCGTGACACGCTGGACCAAAGCACCAAACTTGGCACACTCATCACTTGAGGCATATAGAACAATATCAGAAGGGGTGCCCTTTGCTCTGGGCTCTGTGATGCCCTCTGGCCCCCAAAAGGGCATCTGAGGGGCAATATTGTTATTTAAAGAATAGTTAGCCTAGAAACAGCTTGGCTATTTTCATTATCCTTCAGGCTGGGAAGCTGAAACTTGCCACACTGTATCACTGGTTCATGCGCTACAGGAAAATGTCACAAAATCCAAGATGGCGGCCATGATGACATCACAGTGACATCATATTCCCAAAATAAGTCATTTTGCGGACGATTTTTCGGACCGATTTTTCCCATTTTTTATTTGTGGAATTTTCTTCGCTGAAACTGCCTGGTAAATTAGTAAGTAATCATCTTATTTGAGATAAAATACTTTTGAGCACTTTTACGAAGAACAATACATTAATTTTGAAGGAATACGATGAAAACAGAACTTTCTGGTACACCCTAATGTTATCCATCATGAATTTACTCATGAAGCTGTGCTCCGAGTTTTATGCAACAGGCTCAAAAATAACATCAGTATTATAAGCTATAACTGCTGTAAGTTACAGCCCTCGACGTTTCTTCATTTTGGAGTATCAGCGAAAAAAAATTTGAGAAGGGAGAGCCGGGTGGCCGAAACCACCTATACCAATTAGGTTTATATAATCGCCTGTGTAAAAGGAAACAATCGCCTCTTATCCATGTAATAATTGACATTTCAGCTTTTCGTCTCGTAAAATGGAAAAAAAAAGATGGAAATGTCCAAGACTTGACAGTTTTTAGGGTATTCTAGCATTTACCAGGTTCACCCCATGTTGAGGCGTTTACTTCATCAGACGTCCTCGATGCTCTTCCATTAACATCCGATGAGTTACTTGTTTGAGTTGATCTGTTATCACAGCTACTTTTAAGTTCGACAGAAGAATAGCTGAATTAACAAGTGTTACACGGGCCGGAGACTTGTATAGTTCTACACGTCTGTTTGTTTGACCGCCGAAAAAAGCCAAAATTTTTGGATGAAATAGTACGAACCTTCATCTGAAGTACATTTGAGTCAGTGGGGGTGAAAATGAAAAGAACAATCCCAAAAAGGGCATCTTATGGCTGTTGGAGGCCGGGACTTTTTATTGGAAGGCCATCAAATTACGTCAGGATAGCTAACAAAGGTGTATGGCCAGAAAAGAGACTCTAAAACCAAGAAGGTATCAAAAGAACATTTAACGCCCAATGGGGACCGAGATCATGCAACATACAAGTAAGGGTGAGTGAGTGAATAGAATTTAGCGTGGCTTTCAACAATATTTCAGTTATATCGCGACGAACCAACTAAGCGCCAAGTTGTGTTCCTGTTACTTCAAAGAAGACATCGTTTAAGCAGCATGGAACCAGACATCCTCCATCCACCCTATAAAACACTGAGGACAGCACACAAGACACAGACAGGACGCTTACATGGTGCAATAAAGACAAGTGATATCACAGTGCTAGACATCACATTATCAAGTTTCTGTTGCCTCTCAGCAAAATGCTTTGAAGCAACAGGAACCTGTACCCACCCAATCACCCGCGCAACATACAAGTAACATGTTATAGCACTTGTCTATATATTGTCATTGAATGGACACAGCTTTGGTCGAATGTTCATGGAACTTTGCAAGATAGCTGTGGGAATACCAAATGTGAAAATAGAGGCCCGCAATATTGGTTTTTTTTCAGTCAAAAGCCTGTCAAACATTTTCAGGATAACTATAGGGATCTCAGAGAGTGAATAGGCACAGAAAAAGGATCGGAAATTGCATTTAACGCCCATTGTGGGACAGGAACATGAAATTAACATTAAAATAACACGTTGACTTCTATCCGTCGCTATTGCCATGACTGAGAGTGCTTAGGACGATTTCAGGTTCAGAGGCAGGTTCGGGGAGGGGTCTGAAACTACACCTTATTCCCACTGGGTGACAATACCATTATATTTACACATTTACATGTGCATGGTTCAGGACCCGTGCACTACTCCAATTATATGCCGGTTCTGCAGGCACACCCACTAGTAAAATGATACTGAATAGGGAGGATCCTGTGTTCAATTGTTATTGTTGGATTCACCTTCATCCCCCCCCCTCCCCACTCTTCCCAATAAAATTTTCTCTGATGCTCGGAAGTTTTGAGAGCTGGCACTTTGTGTCCATATAGCAAATCATATTAGAGCCATTTAATTCTCGGAGAAGAGCATCATGGGTAAATTCAAAATGGACGGCAGTTGTGTTTTCGTCGTATTTACTTCAAAATTGGTGTATTTTGTCTACGTGAAAGTGCATAATAATATTTTATTTTATATCAGATGATTATTTACTGATTTACAAGGCAATTTGAGCGAAGAAAATGGCACAAATACAAAATTTGAAAAATCGATCAGAAAAATCGTCAATAAAATGGCTTATTTTTATAATATGACGTCACTGTGACATCATCATAGAGGCCCTCTTCAGTTTTGTAACATTTTATTGTAGCGCTGGAACCAAAGATATAATGTGGCAAGTTTCAGCTTCCTAGCCTCAAGGATAACGAAAATCATGAAGCTATTGGGAAGCCAACTATTTTTTCAATGATAATAATTCCCCTTAGATGCCCTTTTGGGGGCCAGAGGGCGTCACACGGCCCAGAGCAATGGGCACCCCTTCTGATATTGTTCTGTATGCCTTGGTCCAGCGTGTCACGATCTTTTTGCTAAGCCACCTCACTAAACGGCCTGCACATATGCCTGCCGCTGAAATGCGTGTAAAAGTGAGGCTTTCGACGAATGCGTCAGAACATTACTTTGAATTAGACCTAATTCAAACCATTTGTTAATATATTCCAATCACCACATGCCTTTAGTCCGGAGAAACCTCATAGATTATGTATATTTTTTTTTAATTCTCGCAACAGAAGTAAATGACAAAAATATATAGTTATATCATGCCCTCCCGGTTCGAGCCAGCAACTTAGAAGAATAGCAAATAAATAACTCAGGTTTTATTGGACACGATAGACCTGGGTCCCGAAAATGCTGAATGTAAGCCTTTCATTGGACAAAAATATCAACAAGCAGTGGAACACCAATCTTGCAAGTAGCTGTTAATTACCCAGAGCGTCAGAGGCTCTGCTATGGCAATAATTGGCTGGTAGCTTAGAACGTTTTCATCCAATCATTTTTATGTGAGCATTCTGTCCAGGGAATTGTAGACATTGCAGTTATGCAATGTCTAAAATCGTCTATTTCGCCCGCCCGTCAGCTGCCGATGTGAGGATCAATCTGCTGTGTTCTGCATTTTACTTTGTATACTTCAAATAGATAGATCTAAGATGTCAGTCTGAACAATGTTAATTCTGTATTTGCAGCATTTGGGCAATGGACATTTTACTTAGATTTGCAGGATAAAAATACACAAATTTCATTTCATTAGTCTCGGAACTGCTTCAGACAATTTCCTATTTGTGTTGTCATTCATTTTAAAATGTCCATGACTTTTTTCATTTGGTTAAATACACTACATGTATCCCCACTTCCTCAAAAAGTACAAGATAAGAACATCTCGCATGGAATAATGTTGGAAGGCAATGCACACTGTCGGAATATTTTGGTATAGACGTGACATACTCAAAATAGTTGGGTCAAAAGGATGTAAAATGTTTGAAGCAAAATGAAATTTGACTCTAAATCGTTGCGTCTGTCGCAAAATCTGGTGAATTGACCTAATTCTTCCGACAGTGCAATGTAAAGATGTACCGATTTAAAACTAACAAATGACGGCCCTGTCGTAACTGTTCCGAAGACTCGAAAGTATCTGATCTGGATACATCTTTCATGTTCTGGAAAACCAACGGGATTGCACTTGGTTCATTCATACCTCTCACGTGGTTAGCGACGAATAGCACTGATCAGCAGCATCATTAGTTTTTTTACGAAAGCATAGGAGAGCGGTTTCCTCTCTAACTCCATGTTACACAGAATAAAATGCGGCAAATAGTGTTTTTGAACCCTGTGGCAGGCCATGTGGTGTAGACGCTACTCTTATATGTTTGACATAATGGCAAGATCTTCTGAATGTGGAAAAAAGCACCAGAACCAAATTTCATTTCATTAGTCTCGGAACTGCTTCAGACAATTTCCTATTTGTGTTGTCATTCATTTTAAAATGTCCATGATTTTTTTCATTTGGTTAAATACACTACATGTATCCCCACTTCCTCAAAAAGTACAAGATAAGAACATCTCGCATGGAATAATGTTGGAAGGCAATGCACACTGTCGGAATATTTTGGTATAGACGTGACATACTCAAAATAGTTGGGTCAAAAGGATGTAAAATGTTTGAAGCAAAATGAAATTTGACTCTAAATCGTTGCGTCTGTCGCAAAATCTGGTGAATTGACCTAATTCTTCCGACAGTGCAATGTAAAGATGTACCGATTTAAAACTAACAAATGACGGCCCTGTCGTAACTGTTCCGAAGACTCGAAAGTATCTGATCTGGATACATCTTTCATGTTCTGGAAAACCAACGGGATTGCACTTGGTTCATTCATACCTCTCACGTGGTTAGCGACGAATAGCACTGATCAGCAGCATCATTAGTTTTTTGACGAAAGCATAGGAGAGCGGTTTCCTCTCTAACTCCATGTTACACAGAATAAAATGCGGCAAATAGTGTTTTTGAACCCTGTGGCAGGCCATGTGGTGTAGACGCTACTCTTATATGTTTGACATAATGGCAAGATCTTCTGAATGTGGAAAAAAGCACCAGAACATTCAAAATAATGATTCAGTGTGGCAATTTCGCCAATGTCACTGGCAACGAATTTCTGGTATGAAATTGGAATATCTGAATGTAATTTATATGACTGTTATTAATACCATTTGAAACATGTGATTACCACTGTTCAGCGGTTAAGGATTTCCTTAACAATCATACAGTGACTTAAACAGAAAAAGAAATGACTGATGAGATCGGGATTGGCAAAAGGATATGATCCTGAACGATGCAATATAATATTGAGCATAAGAGCATAAATAGCAACTCATTAATGATTTCTATTATGGGACGAAATTCATTACAAGCAATAACGCCATCAGTATGATGACCACAATATAACAGTAGCATGGAGACAGTTAACTCCATTGAACTATTATTTTATATCAATAGATTTAGCTCCCCTTAATCGTCAGCTGAACAAAATTGATGATATTGTAACAAGCTGGTACAGTCGTTCGTCCCAACATGTTGTTGTTGCTACCGCAACCCAGTTTGCAGTGTCTGAGTTTTGGCTTACAAACGGAGAAGAAATACCGGTTATATACTTATTTAGTAATTTAAGTGGGTCAAGAGATTATTTAAATATTTAGCAAAGTTTGTGGAAGAGAATCAGTACTTTTGGAAGCAGTTTTATCAAGCGAAATGTCCGACTGCCGCGATAACAGAAATAGTGCTGTTAGCTGATATTCATGACTTGGGGCTATTCTAACCCTACCTGGCCTGGAGGGAGGGGGGGACATTATGCCCCCCCCCCCTACCAAACTTTCTGCGGTATCTCCGGAACGACGAAAAATGGAGTGCTGAAACACCAGGACTTTATAGTTTATCATATTGGGGTCATTTTGAGCCCATTTGCATAACCCCCTGATCATGGGTAAATTCAAGATGGCGGACACGTGGGGTGCCAGAAAAGTGATGTTTTTGTCACATTTCTTCAAAATTTCTGCTTTTCCGCGATGAAAGGTCATCCTCGCTAAAACCAGAGGTATCTCTATCTCTATGATAGATATAACCCCTGGTCCGTTTGGGCAATGTATCGCGATCAACGACACACAGCGGCATCCTGTGCATATTGACCAATCAGATCACTTAAGCACCGCGACCATGGCGACCGTGACAACAGATCGAAAACACCATAGTAGATAGCTTGTGCGATACCCAGTGCAGAAGAACATGCACCTTTTCAACAACCATGAACATTAATAAATATAGGGAAACATAGTTTAAAACAAAATATATTTGAAGAGAAAATAAACTCATTCATCTCCATTCATCTACCATCAAACATCCAACAAGCCAGGCAAATTTCACTGGTCTATCCATTAATATTTTATTGTTATGCGTGCTTGGATTAAATATTTTACATTCGATATCAGCGAATAGTTTAGCAGCAAAAGTAAAACCCAAACGTATTTTACCACCAGCGCAGTTTTTCTAATTCACGTAACTGGAGTGTGTGGGCGGAACGCGGTTTGCTATGCAAGTTGGTCAAGGGTTCGCCTTTGGCTCACAAATAGAAACCGCGACGTGGTGAAGATGTGAAAGGTGGGCAAAAACTATTTTATTTCACATCACATTAATATTTACTAATTTATCATGCAGTTTTTTCGGAGAAATTGCATAAATAAAAAATTCAGAAAATCCAACGGAAAAATCGACCAAAAAATGCCGTTTTTGAAAATGACGTCACGTTGACGTCATCAAAGCGACCATCTTGGATTTTTTTACATTTTCTGGTAGAGCTTGATCCATGGGTATAGTGTGGTAAGTTTCAGCTCCCTAGCTCAAGGGATAAGAAAAATAATATGGGGGGCCATTTCGGTCCCCCCCCCCCACCCCCCCGGGCCTAGACAGGTCCCAAAAAACCAGGCCAGATAGGGTTAATGCGGAATGGATTCAAATGTATTTTAATTTCATTGAGCGGCCAACTCAGACATGACCTTGTACTTCCTATATAAACTTGTGCTTTACACACGCCTAGACTTACCTATAGAAACCTGAGAATGACACACGCATGTATTGACTCGAATAGGTGAGTAGCACCGTTGTGATGGATAAGAATGTCTTGGTGATTAGTGCCCCTTTTCATATCCTTTTCTATTGCAGAAAAGGACGGACACTTGCCCCCAGTGTGGAGAAAAGTGTCCTAGCTGAGTTAGAAGATAGGGACCGGACACTCTTAGCCAGCGGTCATCTTTAGCCTCCACACCTGCACCAATTTGGAACTCCAGATTGGAGATACCTTCATCTGAAGCCCTGAAGATTCACGCGCATTTCTTTATGTACCCTCCTGCACATGGAAGGATACGACTAGGATTCGGAAAAAGCAGACTTTTTAGGGGCAGAAACGACTCATCTCCAGCGGTAAACCCAACCGCGCGTCTAACACCGTCTCAAGGTGCGCTTTATTCAAATTACGGCTTTGACCGGGGTTGCGCTCAAGCGGATACGAAGTTTGGTCGGATGTACATTATGAAACAGACTTGAAAGCACTCATTCTTAGATATTATATAGCAGACCTGATGGAATCTAATTAGGTGCTCATTCTCAAGCCGACTTGGGGGCACTCGTTCTTAGAGATTATACCAGATCTGATAGCACGTAATACATGTAGGTGTTCGTTCTAACGCAGCCTTGCAAGCACACATCCTTAGTGATGATATACTGGGTGTACCTTCTAAAATAGATCCAGTAGCATCTTATGGGTGCACCTTCTGAAACAGATCCGGAATTAGAGAACAGAGGTCACACTTTCTGGTGCAGTTCCAGTAAATTGAAGACAACCGGAAAGATCCAAGAAGAATCAAAAGACCAAATCTTTATCGAAATGAATTCTTTAATGTTGATCCAGTTAGAACTAGAGTAGACCTGTAGCTGGAGTGACAGAATATTGACCGGTCTATATACATGTAGCATTTGATTTCTGGATTTCTCAATCCTCAAATCGGTGAGGAAACTCAATATTTCATGAAAATAGCACCAAATTGTTGATGAGTCCCTAGATTGTGGGCTAGCTAAACAACAGGTAAATCTTTAGTCAAAGAATTCCAACTGCCTGTCTTCATCGCTGTGACATTAACTGTTGAGCAAATGATAGCATTCGACGAAGCTTGTATAAATACTAAATACGTTGTAGACTTTCGATAGTCGTAGGTTCTGTTAAAATCTCATCATATTTACAAGCTCAAACACAGTGACAGATACACAGATAACGGGTGACCGACTTCTTTTTCCACGTTTCTTTTTCGCCTATCCTTACCGAACGCGGATGGCCGATAGAGTCGGTTGACTTTAACTTCGCTCCGTCAGATGCGAGATAATATGTGCAGAATTGGACATTGATACATAAACATATATAAGTACAACCCAGGAATTATACCGTGTAGTTCTGAGACGGAACTTCCAGGCGTGAGCGATACTCAAACTGCGATGATGATGTTTTCTGTATTATGGCCGTTTGCGTGCCAGATAGTGTCCCTATGAATTTTCGCTTTTGGTAAAAGTAAGCCACTCTCTCTACTGAAGATAATAGCACTGTGCAGTCCGTTACCAGTCCCGGTCTAACAGATCTGAACCTGTGCAATCTCGTGTGCCGGTATTGAAATGTCAATTTCTTCTAAGAATGTGCCGAAAGCATTATGGATTTTTCGTGTGGTGACCAGATTGTCAAATTTCAGTATCAGGATGGACTCCATATCTAGTGCTCTTTCCTACACGGGGGTACATTGTTCTGCATATATGGCATCGGCTTGGTTAAAAAATGTCATTCTTTTGTCACTATGCAGAGAGCAGTAGAAGACAACGTGATCCAGGGACTGGATGTCTTTCCCACACTCACATGATGGGTTGTCTTTCAAATGTAGTTTGAAGAGATGTGCGTTTAGTTTGTTGTGGCCCGTGATGGCCCGAATAAGTTTCCTTCCCGCCTTCTTGGGGAGGTAGGAACAGATCCGATATTTTGGCACCACAGGAATCAGCAGGTACGTGCGTCTGCCCTGTTCAGCCAAGTTCCAGGCACGCTGACATTTGGAACGTGTTAGTCGTTTCAGAAGTCCCTTTGCAGCTGATATAGAGGGTTGTACCGGCTCAAGCGCTGCAGCAGCCAATTTTGCATGCTCATCTGCCAATTCGTTCCCAGCCAGATTTACATGGCCAGCTATCCAATGGACGATGACTGTGGTGTGTATTTCCTGAAGGATTTGTGAGTTGGGATCAGAGTTCTTTGTCTCTCGCCGGAGCGGGAAAGGTCGCCATTTAAATCCGAGCGTTGCACCAGAGACCCTCCTCAATACTTCAGTTTGTGTGGCATGTATACACGGTCAGGACTGAAAACCGGTAAGGATTGTGACACGTCAAATACTCCTGATCAGTCTCCTAAAATAATGTCTAACGTTAGTAAAATATCGGCGGAAGATATAGCCAGACTTGTGAATGACGCTGTTGCGAGTGCCATAGCCCCTTGTGAGACAAATTCAAACAAAAGATCATGTAATTGAGGATTTGAAATCACAACTTCAATCCTCCATGGATAATCAATCGAAAATCACAAATGATATTAAACATGAAGTGGATGACCTGAGAAACGAGCTAAAGTCAGCTCGACTGGAGAATGCCGCCTTATATGACACACATGAACAATACTCACGAAGGGATTCCCTCAGACTTTCAGGCCTGCCCATTGCCGAGAGTATGTCAGTAGATGAAGCGGTACTTCAGCTTGCCAAAGATTTAAATATTGCCTTGAAGCCTGAAGAAATAGCTAGGTCTCATTTTCCCAAGGGTCCCAAACTAGCCGTCCGAGACAGATCTTGGTGAAATTTGCCACATTTAACGCTAGAAAAAAGTTATTTTCTGCCCGTAAGCTACTCAGAGAAAAACTCTGCTACTGCCAACATATATATTTAAATGAAGATCTGAGAAAAGTCAGATATAACATGTTGAGATTTTTGCTCAGGAAGAAGAAAGAGGGTCTGATCCACAGTGTCTGAACGTATGACGGGAACCTGTTTTACAAGTCCGGCGAACACAGCGATAGACAAGAGGTACTATGCATGAATCCTTGTAAATTCAAATTGTCCAGCTAACCTGTCGTTTGTGTTGTGTCACCTCATCGTCCAAACTGGTATATGTGATGTCCATTCCTGACCTGTCTTTTTCACTCGTTCGTCCAAATTGCACCTGTGATGTCGATTTCATGGCTTGTCCACTCCTGAAATGAACAACTTGGTGAATCCGAATGTGAGCGAAAATGACCTGCATGCACTTGTCAATGTCTCTGGTAAATATGCGCCAATATTGACACCGACTTTCATCGATTTGTGTTGTGTCACCTACATGTGATGTCCATTTCCTGTCCTGTTTTGTCGCTCGTTTAATTGCTACGTGTGATGTCGATTTCATGGCTTGTTCACTCCTGAAATGAACAACTTGGTGAATTCGAACGTGAAGAAAACGACCTAAATGTCCTTGTCAATTTCTCTTGTAAACATGCGCCAATATTGACATCGATTTTCATAGACCCTGCATATGAATTTTCAAACAACGCCAGTTTCCAATAACTTCACAATCAGTTAACCGAAACTATTCACTGAGTGACTGACATAAAACATAGTTTGTACTTGTTATAATCAGATTATTTCGACTTTGAACAACCAGGATAAGTACAGTGTGGGACAATATCAGCCGATTTTGTCTATGACAGCTTAATAGCGAATCAATTGTACTCTGTTACATCTTCAAATATTCACTCTCTTGTGTGCGATCACATAGGAGTGTAAGAATATTTCTCCACGTGATGGCGTGTTTGTATCCCCATGTATATATGTGTATATTCTACTTTTTTCTATGTATGTTTCCGCATGTGAATGTGCATGTAATTTACGATCCGTCGCAGTCACCTTGTATCGCTTTCACACGTATTCAGTGTATATATATATTGTACATACTCGCTTAAATACTCCTATGCATACTTCATAGTAATTTTTCGAATTTGAGTGTGTGTATATGGGTGATGTGAGTGTGTGTGTGTGTATATGTGTGTATCCGTATACTTTTCCACAGTGAACAAGTCTATTTTCACATATCAACGAATACATCTGTTGCATGCATCCTCCGTCGGCATCACAAGTATTTGGCACATAAATACTGTACATACATAGAAGATTTAAGCTGACGAAGTCTCCTCGATAATATGCCAATATTTTAACCAAATTGTCCTTGTATATCTCTGATATTTATTACTTACCTCGCATCTGCCGCCAATTTCCAACTACATGCGTCCGTACTCCGTGTTGTATACTGTTTTTTGCCTTATATGTACCTGTTGTATTTGCTTGCAATGTTTTGTTTTGACTATACACACCTTTCCTATTTTGTAGTTTGTCTATATGTTTGTGAAAGAGCGCCATTTGATGTGTGTATCTGTGTTATCAGACGACGGTATCCTGGTGCACGTGAGTACCTGATAGATAATGGGTAACGATATCGTTACTTACCGTGCGGCAATCGGATTATTCGGTCGTGTCTCCTATAGGTCTTGCGTTTTTTGTTATATATTCAATCTATTTATGTTTCCTAGGCTTTTATTTAACACTACACGATTCTGCGTAATTTTGCTGCTAAAAACCACTTTCTTGGGAAATGTTGAAAACTTGAGCTGCCTTGAGCATTTTGTTTATCCTACTTACTTTATCCCTAAGGATAATTACTGGAGTCACACGTAGTTGTTCCTCAGAAAGTTTGTATACTGAAGCTGGTTTTGAAAAATTGTCCCAAAGGCGCCAACTACACCGCCTTACTATGTTATGTAAAATAGTACATGGAATGGCTCCGTCATATTTGCATAGTTATCTCCCATTACTGACTCACAATCGAAATCCATACAGCATTCGTAATATTAACCAATTCACACCATATCGGTGTAGAACTGCGCTATACCATAGTTCATTCTTTCCAGCGACTGTGCGCGATTGGAATACTCTGCCGGACCCTGTAAGAAATTCAGTCACACTCATTGAGTTCAAACGTAATGTTATGCACATGTATCCCACATCCAGCCCTCCTCCATGGTATTACGTCGGATCACGTAAAAATAATATAATCCTGTGTCGAATAAGAAATGATTGCAGTAATCTGAAGCAAGATCTGTTCAATAATTATCTAATAGCAGACCCAAAATGTATTTGTGGGCTGTCAAATGAAACTGCCGAGCATTATTTCTTACATTGTCCCCTCTTTTTTATTCAACGACATTCGTTCCTTGCAAAACTCTCTACAATTATATTGAATGATTTTAATTTTTCCACCCTGTATGATATTCCCACTCTACTGTTTGGGTTTTACTACAAAACAATTTCCAAAAACATCGATATTCAAAAACGCTTAGGATTATTTATCACAGACACTGAGCGATTTTAGTGTTCATAATCACATCGCGACCGTTTCATGCAGGCTGCTCACATCGAGCGTACACTCGACAAATGGTGCTCCCTCATTTCTTTTCTCTTGCTGACATTCATTTGCGTAGAGTTAAAATATTCATAATATTATCACATTTGTTTGTCTCTCACTATTTCTTTTTTTCTCACTACTTACGTCTGGTACAGAAGTAAGCAATTGGAGAAGTAATGTACCGACTCTTCTGCATTCTATGTTATCAATGTATCCGCTTAAGCAACATGTATCATATATTATACCTATAGGGGGACACGCTAACGAACCTTGGGCTCATTGTGCTCCCGTTGTAAACAGTGTTTGCAATAAATTTGTTTAAACCAACGCACGCGAACCCAGGTCTGCAATCTTCTGCCCATGGGCTGTTCTTGTTCTGAACGTTAGCCGAGTATGTTCTTACAATGCTTACAAGTTGCCTATGTTCGTTTATGAAACTGTGTTTGCCTACGCAATCATGCCAACATAATCTAACATATTTAGTCAACGATGATCCCGAGCAAAATGTAAGCAGCCAAAGCATAAGGCTAAAGCCTGAAGTCACCTATTAACTCCCAGTTCCATTCGAAGCAATACAGTATGTTTTAGTAAATGTATTACAAAATACTTATTCGACGTTGACGTTTAAATTTTGCATTTATGATTAATCTGATCGGTCTGAACACAGACTGCTTCACTACAGATGTGGGTGTGTATCATTCCGTGCTGTCAGAGGTCAAAAACACAAAAGTGCACAAAATCTGGAGATGGGACAACAGCCAGGTAAACCCGACAAATTAATTATTTCAACACAGCTCCCACGGCACCAACCCAACAGTATGCAGAGAAGATAAAATGTAGGACACCTTCACTAAACTGTCACCTTCAGAGCCATGTAATATAATCCCAAAAAAACTCGTGGTGACATTGGCAGGTTACAATATCTCGACATGTAATTTCCGTTTCCCTTTGTGCCATGGCTATACTAGTTATACAAAACATATGGGAACAAATATGGAGTTTTTCTGATGAAGCTGATCACCAGATTTCAGTAAGTAATCGTCTTCACTATCAGACGATGTATTTACCACTGAGAAATCCCAAACTTCAGCGCCATATATTATGATTAGTTTTACGGAATCCAGATATGTCGGTTTCGAGTGAGGTATAAATTCGAGTGGAGACTAAATTATTTATATCGGGAGTTAAATATTTATTTATCGCGACATGTGTTTTTATCTGATGGGGGCCCTTCAACAGGTAAAAGCATTGTGGGAATGGTACGGCGCCACACTTCCTAAAATCTCTGGCGTTAATGTATGTAGGGATATTGAAAAACTTGAAATACCTACAGACATGCATCCACATGGGATTTCTCGGCTCTTTATACTGTAATCCCCCGTTAGGGCCTTATTGACCGCCTAAGTTCATTGATAGTGTCTGTGTTCAAGAAAACTGGTCGCCGATATGTTACCGTCAGAAGTCATAAAGCATTCTAGCTCCACCAAATACAACGGATATCTTTCACGTCATGCTTCTTTCTTCATAGAGATGCTTGAATTTCTCATTAATAATATCTATGTGAAATTTGGCAACACAATATATCAAAAACGTATAGGTATTCCCGTGGATACTAATTGTGCCACCCATTTCGCTGACCTATATCCATACTTTTATGGATATGACTATATGCCGGCGCTTTTAAATCAAAGCCCGTTTCTTCCCATTCACCAAACGCGGTATAGCCGATCTTCTAGCTGCAGATAATCGCGATATAAATGACGCAGTGAAGGATATATATCCAAACTACAGATAGCCCTAACGGCACATCATATATAGACCTATATTTCTATAAAAATGAATCGGCATTCCCTCTCGACGACTTTATTACAAATGATTTGATTACAATTTCGACATATGATTATGATATCGCATGTTGATTGCAAAATACGAGCGTAGCGTGCAAAATCTATGGGGTTACGTTTGTGTCTAATTCCCCTTATCCCAGGACTAGGGACCGTATGAACCCATGTACTTCAAGATCCTCACGATGTTCATATGAACAACCACAATCAAAGCGTGACTGAGAGACATCATTCTCTAGATGACGACTTAACAACGAATATCTTATGAATTAAAAATACGGATCAGCGATACGGATTTGATATTTTTGGAACATCATGATGTCTTGCCGGCATCTTTGAAAACTGTTGACCGCTTCTCTCTTACAGGAAACCAGCCTATATTTATACTATGATTATGTCTTTGAATTTGGTGCTAATGCTGTTATATGAAATATAGAATAGGTCTTTGGATAATGGATGCGGATATTCTTTAATGGCCGACGGCTGAATAATGAATGACGGACCCGACCCTTGTAATTACGATTATTTCAGGTTTGGGATTTCTTACTTCCGAAGTCCTTGTGACCAATGTGGCCGGTAGTAATAATTTGCCTTGGAGCGTAGCTGTCGACGGGATTCAATGAAGTTATGAGAAGATATCATGCTTCTAATTGGGAAATTTGAATTACTAAGCATATAAACGTTTGATACCGTGTTGATGAGGCTCCTTTTGCTGATCGGTATTATTGACTGCCGAACAGGATGTCCCTTGTCTGTAGGAGCTGTGCCAAAAACAATCAGCATGTACATGCCGGAAGGCGCTTTAGAATTACAGCAGCCACTGATTATACGCATCAAGAAATTTATTGTATCTACGCCGTTCCTAGTTAATCGCTTATCTTTAACATATCATTCATGGAAACAACATCTACGTGCAGTACTTGCCAGTCCCTTCTGGATTTTCTATAACAATCCTAAGATTTGACTTTCCCATTTCCTTTTTCAAAGGAGCCGTTGTTTGCCTGGAAGGACACCGAGAAGAGATCCGTGTCTGGAACAATCAGATAAAGAAAACCAGTTTGTTTTCATGAGCCGTATTGCTATTAAAGGGTACATATTTGGACTATGTCTTTTTTTGCGATCCTGTTGGTGAAAGCGTATCTTTGTGGAACTTGGTCTAGTATTTCTTTCGGTTAAATATCTGTTTCGGACTCACTCCAGTCACAAGTCCAACCTCTAACTTTTAGCAATATGCAAGAGGCACTAAAGTCTTTTCTAAAGGCTGATCAGAAAATGGAATACTTCCGAAAAAAGGGGAACATATAAATGTTTCTGCTTTAGCGAACATTTACTGCAGCATTGCACAAACAGAAGACAGGTGCGCGCTACCGTTCTCAACTTTACTAAATTACTTTTAGCAGGATTGGAAACGGGGTGCGCTGAGAGAGGAGATCTCGCCCGTTTCTCTTCCTCTCCGCTTATCCTTGTTTATTACCCTACCAATCCTAGGGGGGGGGGGGTGCATTATGGCCACTCCCACCAAACTTTCTGTGCTATCTTCAGAACGACAAAAATTGAGAGCTGACTCTTCAAATTTATAGTTTATGATATTGGAGTCATTTTGAGCCTATTTGCATAACCCCCGGGCAAAGGATCAGGGTAAATTCAAAATGGCGGCCATGTAGGTAACAGAAAAGTGATGTTTTTGTCATTTTCTTCAAGATTACTGCATTTCTGCAACGAAATCGGGCAAAAATATTTTATTTTACATCAGATTAATATTTATCAATTTATCATGCAGTTTTTGCAGACAAATTACGTAAAAAAAAACAATGAAAAAAAAACAACGAAAAATCTGTCCGAAAAATGGACGGTAATCCCATATACAGACTCTCTATCTGTGCTTATGTGAGAAAGCTGTTTCACGCTCTATGGAATGCCGTGGATGATAAACGCCAGGAGTTTCCAGAAACTGTAGGATATACTCATCTGAGCAGGCAGAAACGTTTCGATCAAGCCATGGTCAGGCGATGCAGAATCGGCCATACACGATTATCTCACGAACATTTTCTAAAAAAGGGAATCAGCCCCAAGGTGTATTCCATGCCACGAAGATTTCACAGTGGAACATATTCTGATCGACTGTGTTTTAAGATTGCAAGAGATTCTTTTTATCAAGCAGCTACTTTAGAAGATCTCTTTAGTCAAGTGAAAGAAGACTGTATTTTAGGTTTGAGATTTGAGAGAAATCGGTTTGATGTATAATTTTTTTATGTATGTACATGTTTTTGGTGTGTTGTGTTGATTACTTCTGGATTGCTGAACGCGACGTCAAACCTTAATTATCTTTCTCTCTCTCTGAAAAATGCTTTTTTGAAAATCATGTAATCAAACCGGCCATGTTGGATTTTTCACATTTTGTGTTAGAGCACGACCCAAGGGTATGGCTCGGTAAGATTCAACCCTCTAGCTCAAGGGGTAAGAAAACTAATTAGGGGCCGAAATGCACCTCCCCCCCCCCGCCCCAACGAAGGCCTGGGCAGGCCCCCAAAAGCCCAGACCAGATAGGGATAAAAACGTTAAAGAGGCAGCAACAAGCGCACAGGAGACATTTCATACACAAGTCAACTCCTTCGTTCACGCTTCAAATTATTCTTGATAAATGAACACAGCAGCTCTGTTCAAAAGAGATTATAAGTAGACATGAAACGTCATTGACTTCTCGTCGATTTGAATTTGAAATTGGGTCATATGAGTGAGTTATTGATTGGCTGCCATATGTATCTGGTCGCCTCACCGCCATATTAGGAGGAATGACGTAATTACTCAGAGAATGCGTCACCCTACATAAGGTCGTTGGGTATGTTGTCTCGTTTCTGGCTTGTGGGTGGAATTTACACGTCGGAGTTGAATGTTTTTCGTTGTCTGATCTATCAAGGCCAAATCGAAGTGAAGAATTGTTCCCTGCACAAACCTGTTTTGTATGGATGATGAAGGAGAGGCAATAACTGTTGCGGTTAACTGTCATCAATCAATACAAAACTGTAACCTGCGGATGAATCAGTCACCGTGCCTGCATGGAATGTAGATACACGACATTTGCCGATTACAGTACAATTGTATCATTGCGAAAACTTTACTACATTACCAAACATGGATCTGGGTATGAAGAGTGAGCATAGCGTCTGTCTTCGTGTGATTTATTTCCTTGCTACAGTTTTGAGCCTGGTTGAGATGTCCGTGTATTGTCGAGCAATATGCGTAGAGCAATATCACGGCAAACGGCGGTTCAAAGATGTTCATCTAAATACAACGATTCATAGCACACCAATTGTTAGATCTTTGATAGAATGTTGTCAGTTATGTGTCAAATCTGACGGATGTCAATCACTAAACTATTGCCATAGGAAAAGGAATTGTTCGCTGAACCTGTATGATGTGTGTGATGTTGGAGAGAATCATCTATCTCCCTCAATCGGATGTAATTATTACGATTTTCTTGATCAACCCAGTGTACAGGTAAGATTAGACGACTTCATATTTTGTCTACACTGAATACATTTTTCTTCGGAAGGTGACTGTCCGATGTTGAATTCACCTGGTGGTTTCGTGGCGGAAGTTTTGGGTGTGACTTTTGTGGCTATGGTGGTGTACTGGAGGTCGGCAGTATATACTGAAAGTGCAAAGTCGGTATGAGAAGTTAACATAATTGACAAAACATCATATACCCCGTTTCGTAAGCGCCACAATGAATACTTTGTCTATCTATTTGTTAACCGAAGGACCTGGTGTTCAGTTAAAAAATAGCCTCGGTTCCAGTTGTAAAACAAACACAGTATGCTGCACAATTAATGCCATATTTTGGCCTATCATATCAGCATTTCTATTAGTCACACAACAAACTACTTGACAAAGCATCTACATGTATGATGGATTCTTATAATACATTGATTTTATTTGACCGTGTCTCAAATTTTGATATTCTTTGTTTGTGATACGTTATACATATACATTAAACATGTTAAACGAGATTAAATACACCAAAACGCTCTCCAGCTAGTCGCCATATAGTTGATGATAGCATGCGATTGGAGTGTTTGACCGGTATATTTCTCAACAGGAAGTGCTGATGCTGTGTTCTGGGTCGCCATGTTTGAATGGAGGATCATGTTCAAATGCATGTGGAAAGTTAGAGGTGGAATGTACCTGCCCTGGTCAATACTACGGAGACGTCTGTGAAAACTGTAAGTATTTTGATCAGCCTAATTATTTATGTTATATTCACTTCATACGTGAGTCCTTTTCATATGCTAAATTATCTAGCTATATACCACTTAAAGATCTCGTCTCACAAGCCAGAGCCTCTGTCACGTGACGTATAAATACACAGAATGTCAATAGTTGAGCGTTTTTCATAGATGTCTGATTGTCACGCAAAAATATAATATTGTACGTTGTATAAAGTATTGTTTATAAATTGCTATGGATAATAGATCTAATAGAGTCATTTTCATTCTGCACATTGTCAGCCAGTTACTTCCATTATCACTAGATATTGTCAGTCGATTACCGCGATTTCTACGCAAGTCATGTATACAGCTTTCGAACTTATTTAAAGCTCAGAGAACTTGAGCTGCAACTACATTCTCGCTACAATCTAACAGATTTTGATGAGAACCTAGTGAATTTATTATTGGTTTATGCATTTGCCGAAGCCGTTCATGAATTCAGTACATTTCGGGCCTCACTTTATAATATAATATATTCCCTTCCATCAATGCATACATGTTATTTAGACTTAGATTTTAATTTGGATTAATAAATCTTGAGAAATATTTAATCAACCACAACGATCTGGACTATCTATAATGCTAAATTTCAGTAATTTTCAACGCTGACCATGGTGAACCATGTTAAGAACATGGTCAAACTTTCTTTGTCAAACAGGCTTAGATATGTGTGACCATGGCGTGACTGTGGCGCCATATTCCACCCATGATCGATCATGGTTGAACCATAGTACTTTACAGTTTCCAAATGAAGCTAGATGGTGTAACTGGAAGAAGACGGAAGAAAACACAGAAGACAATCATTACGAATCTGCATATTTTGTTTCCGGTTGCATTTCAGCTCTTCGGGATTCACGTATATGTTTTTACTCACGATGAGTTATCGCATCCTGATGGTGGACGGGTATTTTTGTGGCCTACATGAGGGAAAAATATTAAAAATCAGCGATTTCGCTTTCATCGCAGCATTATAGTTTTATTTGTATGGGTGAAAAACGAACATAATAGACTAATGTTCACCTGTTGCCTTCAGAAATGTTTAATATGACTATCTTATATTGCTCGATTTAGGATAAAATGAGATGAAATAGCATGAAATCATCCCATAAACTCAAAAACAAAAGCTGGCGTGTACAATGAGACACTCTTTCGCACTATCAAATGTCCACAACCAGGTCAGTCATGTGGAATTTTTGTCCTAAATAGTATATGGTATACACCAACAGTATATGGTATACACCAACAGTATATGGTATACACCAACAGTATATGGTATACACCAACAGTATACACTGTTGTATAAACCAACAGTATATGGTATACACCAACAGTATATGGTATACACCAACAGAATGTGGGTATGCACCTAACGCTAGAGATATTTCAGAAGCTTAAAATGGAGGCGATTGGTGGAATAGCATTGTTTGATAAGTTTCTGCTCTGTGAAGTCACACCGCCACATTTTCACAAGGCTACAGCAAATGCTGTAAGGCGAGATATGTATAAACCATTTGTAAGTCATATTAGGGTATTGCTGTCCAGAAACGGGTAGTTGTCTCTCTTGTCAGAGGGATTTTCAGAATTGTGAATATATGGATCTAGACAGGATTTTCCATGCGAGCTGTCAGTGGCTTCCATAATGCTCAGCGTAGGGGCCAGGAGCCGTTTGAATATCATGTGTTTTACCTTTCCATGGTGTCCGAGGGCGCCCCATGCAGCGAAAGCGTGACTGACATACGTACTCTGGAAAATGACTTAGAAATTCATTTGGATAAAGAGTAATGGCCGGTGATTAAGATCTTACGTACGGAACATCCTCATGTTCGACTGACGCCATTGAAAATTAATGACCGCTTACCTCTTGTAAGGAACCATCTTTTGCTTTTTATTATTTTTATACCATACACATTTGAAACTGGTACTAACTGTCCTACGAAATAATTCTTTCGATTATTGACGTAGAAATTGTTTTATGAACGACGGCTGAATAGTGAATTTTGGATCTGATGCTAGATATTCCTTCATGTTGAGCCAAGGCGAGGATAGGTATATGTCACTTATACTAGCTTATCTTAGTTTGACTCGCTCATACGAAAACGAGAAGATCGTGTATATGGCGCTGGGTGAATGAGAAGGAAAGGGTTGTTGAATACGCATTCAAATGAGAACAGCTATAGTCATTCAACTTCAGAGAACAGAAGTTGACCGCTTCTCTCTTGCAGGAAACTAGCCTGTGTTTATTTATACTATGACCGTCTTTTTGAATTTGGTGCTAATACTGTTATATGGAATATGAAATAGGTCTTTGGATTATGGACGCGGATATTCTTTAATGGACGACGGCTGAATTATGAATGACGGACTAGACGCTTGTAATTGCTCTAATAAAGTGGTGTACATTTCCTACCCATTTGGATTTTCATACATGTTACCGAATTTCACGTCAATGGTGCTGAGGGTTTTCACCAAATATATCCAAAAAGAAACACACCATAGCATGATATCACCTACGGTTCGTATAATATAATGAAAAAACCCGTATGACTTCTGAAGTTAACCGGTTAAAGTTTTGTTGAACACCGATATTATCCATGAAATAAGGCGCTTAGTACGCCCTTGAGGAATAGTAGTAGAGCTAGTCGAAAAATCCCAAGGAGATAATTTGCGTGGATATGATATGTGTCCTTTGTCATTTAATTTTTCCGCAATTTCAAGCATCTGGTCGGACATTTAAAAGCCAGTCGTCCATCTAATCGAAATCCTGAACCGAAAACCTAATTTATAAGATCCTTTTAGCCTCAAATTCCGCACAGCATCAAATAACTTTTATATTTAAATACAAGCTATTTTCTTTCAAGAGAGAAGCGGTTAACAGTTTGCAATGATTCTGACAATACATCGTGCTGTTCCTGTCATCACATCCGTATGACTGATCTATACTATGTTTTCTAAATTCGTTGCAATGTCGTTATATTGAGTGCTGTATCTCTTTCACGCTTTGATTGTTAGTGTTCAAAAAACATCGTGAAGATCTTAAATATCACACTGTTCGTTGGGCTTCTAAAGTTACGCAACGAGATGTCAAAGTATCTTGCCCACTACGACCGTTGTTGTACTATCAATGTGTTGTATGTATCAACATATATGAGAAAATTTGCGTGCAGGCGCTTGATATAAACTTGTCGAATTAGTTTCTGAAAAACATGTTTCGTGACGTTGCTTGAGATCGTTATATTTTACACAGGATCTGGCAAGATATCACTGTCAAATTCGTTTAGCTCGACCAGATGAAAATCCATTTCAGAAAGCGCATTATTAGCAGAATATCAGCATGGGCAAATCGAGAGCGAAGTACTTCCATGGACACAAAACTTTTCAACCGATTAGCTCCATAGTCCTACATCGCAACCAAATTACCTTAATCCAGCTGTTTATCTTCATGGTCAGGACACACCTTCCTAGCCAATCATTCTGCAGTGTTACAAGCCATATTGACCATACCTTACACCACACTGGAAATTGGCACAAACCATAGCCTCGCCTTAACTAGAATCAACTTTTCAAACTTTCGCGATACCCACAATGAGGTCACATATGTCCACCTTGTAATATGAAATTTGCATAATATGAAGTATCCAATGACTACGTGAGACTACGTGATTGCCACTTCCTGATTTTGGCCCAGTTAACCAATCAACGGACAGAATGAATATTTCCGGTTGATCTGGTGGTTCCATTGACTTCGATATCAGCCTTGTCATGCCGACACGTGGTGTCCAACTGTCGTTGTGCTCCGTTACATGTTAGAATTACATTTTTGCATCTAAGATTATATAATCAGGGCTTGATTTCCGGTGAACATTGATTGGTCATTACAACTGACTGAAGCAGAATTGGTTGGTGATGTATGTTTCTATAATATTTGACTTTCAAAAATGTCAAACCCGTTTCCATTTTAATACCAAAAAATGCTGGGCCAGTTTGATTGGCGACATCAAAATTTGCCGTAATAGTGTCGGGCGGGATGAATTTATCTCTGGCCGTCGTATCTCGGAAAAATAATGGTGAGGAATGTATGCTGTTTTTTTTATATGTTTGAGCGGAAAGGCCAGACTACCTGATGTGATTGCGAATATTAGGGAATATAGTTTTCTGAAAATGTGCTCAGCCAATTTACTACATTTCAAGTTTCAGTTCCCAATGTTCTCTTCCTTGGCTAAGCACTGACACTGATGAGGAATAGGCGAAACCTTGTGTTGCATGCGGCATATTACAAGCGTCTGGTCCGTCATCCATAACTCAGCCGTCGTCCATTAGAGAATATCCGCGTCCATAATCCAAAGACCTATTCCATATTCCATATAACAGTATTAGCACCAAATTCAAAAAGAAAATCGTAGTATACATAAACATAGGCTTGTTTCCTGCAAGAAAGAAGCGGTCAACAGTTTTCAATGATGCCGGCAAGACATCATGATGTTCCAAAAATATCAAATCCGTATCGCTGATCAGCATTCTTAATCCATAATATTCGTTGTAAAGTCGTCATCTAAAGAATGATGTATCTCAGTCACGCTTTGATTGTGACTGTTCATATGAGTACCATGAGGATCTTGAAGTACATGGGTTCATACGGCCCCTAGCCCCGGGTTAAGCGTAATAGTCTTACAGTATAACAGTATAACCCTTACAGTATAACATAATAGCTGCTGTTTTCTGCCTTGGTTGAATACAGCGCTGGATCTCCTGTGCTGGATATGCGCCCAAACAGATCATGCAATTAGATTCGAACCTTCTCAAAGAAAACGGCACGCCTCTATTGCTGGTTTGGAATCTCCCCACAAACATGTAAAACTACACGAACTTGTTAACCTGACAACAGCCATGATTTGACTTGGTTTGAGGGAGAGAGAAAATTAAGATTTAATGTCGCGCTCAGCAATATTTCAGCTATATAGCGCGATCAAACACAATTCTAAGTATTCAAGTTAATAACTCAGTAAACTAATGCATTAAAAACATGAACATACATTAAAATTTATACAACAAATCAAATAATCTAAAATACAATCTTTTATTCAACTCAAAAGATCTTCCAAAGTAGCTGCTCGATAAAAGTTATCTCTTACAATCTTAAAATCTATACAGTCGATAGAGCGCTCCATCGTAATACAATGGGCATTGGTCAAACGGAGTATGCCGTGCAACCCGTTCCCCCACACAACCTAAACATGCCCCCTCCTACCAATGACGCATAGCCACTGGTAATGAATATCTGTTCCTCGTGATATAGCCATACTCAGAGTGAAAAGTATATGGGATATACTAATGATGTTTGTGTGTGGGGACTAAATCGTATATTTCTTACCTCCAGTCTGAGATAAATAAATCATGAGTGGTAGATTTTCCACTCTAAAACCATTCCCACCCGCGAAACCTTTGTTTCCAGTGCCTGTAGCGACTGTATAAGAATACATCAGTCAAGAATTGTGATGTTAAACACACACAAAAATCCGACAAACGACTTCTATCAGGACCGGTAATCTTAACTTATTTTTTTGATCAGAAAAGGGATAGAAGATCTGAATAAAATTATAGGACGTCGATGTTGTCGTCTATTTTGCTCTAGTGTCCTAGAATGTGACATATGTTATTAATGACTGGTATTTTTAAAAATTATTTGGAGTGTTCGCCTTCTTTTTATATTTCGTCACTAGTGGATGGAGCTTGGAACGTATGGTCCGGCTGGACATCATGCCAATGGACAAAAGAACAGTGTGTACGTGTACGGACCCGACAATGTGATGCGCCAAACCGAGAGGGAGCGGGGTCCGTCTGTCCGGGAGAATATTTGGAGTCGTTTACTTGTTCAACAAATCAATGTAAGTCGCAGAAGTACAATAGGATGTCCTCCATACATGTGTTACTTAACAGTTCAATTATTATTCAGACACGTTTCTGCTGTAGTCTATTTCAACATGCTCTTATTTAGGCAAGTTTTGTATTCAGCAGGTTTCCATTGAGATGAGTTGTGATCACTTCATTTATCTACTTATCATTCTGTATTTGTAGGTCCTTCAACAGTACCCCCCTAATGGAAGAGAATACAACAGAAGGCGTTATAACAAAGCAAAAATTGAAAAAAGGCATTGCAGGCTCGTTCAATGCAGTCATGTAATCAGAATATAGCGAATCAAGCATTTCTTGCTTTGCATAACTTTTTTCTTTCTGGGTAAAAAAGAATGCGTGTAAGTCAGAAAGCGAAAAATAAAGCTACTTGCTCTAAATATATAATTTTATTCCGCTTGCTAAAATATAAAGTTAAAACAAAATACTTAGCTTTAGTGTTTGTTGTTTTTTGTGCGACGCAATTACAATTTAGAGAGGTCAAGTTTTATTGTTGCAGAGTAATTCAGGTTAAATTTTCTAACAGAAATAAGATGTACATTCGACATATATTAAAACCCATATGACTGTGTGCATGCTTTTTTCGAGAACCTCGACGGCATTCCTGAAGTGTACACAACCGCGTTTTATCCTCAAGTACGGATTTCGATATTTCTATTTCGTGAAGCTATGCATTGTGTCGGTTGTATATTAAAGCCACAAAAAAATACACAAAGACATACATGGGCACAGCTACAAATTGAGGAAGGCATTTATCAGAAACAGGAATAAAATCCACCGAGAAGGTTTGCCCAATTATCGAGTATTCTGTGTGTGAAAGGAAAGATTGGGCGACATCAGGAAGCTACATGTATTAGATTTATACTTGTAGCTAACAAGCGACGTTATACCTTAATTTTCTCTCTCTCTGTCTCGCTTACAAGCGTCTGGTCCGTCATTCATAATTCAGCCGTCGTCCATTAAAGAATATTCGCGTCCATAATCCAAATACCTATTCCATATTTTATATAACAGTATTAGCACCAAATTCAAAAAGACAATCATAGAATACATAAACATAGCCTAGTTTCCTGCAAGACAGAAGCGGTCAACAATTTTCAATGATGCCGGCAAAATATCATGATATTTCAAAAATATCAAATCCGTATCGCTGATCCGTATTCTTAATGCATAATATTCGTTGTAAAGTCGTCATCTAGAGAATAATTATCTCAGTCACGTTTTGATTGTGACTGTTCATATGAGCACCATGAGGATCTTAAAGTACATGGGTTCATACAGCCCCTAGCCCCGGGCTAAGCGGAACTAGATACCAGTTACGAAACGTAACGCCATAGATGTTGCACGCTACGATCGTATTTTGCTATCAGCATGCGATATGTATCACCAAATTTGAAAAACTTTGAGTGGAGGCGCTTGGTGCTATAGCTATGTTTCATAAGTGTCTGCAACAATGTTTTATGACGTTGATTAAAATCGTCACATTTAACAGAGGATCTAGCAAATGCTACTAGACGAGATATGTATACGCCATATGCAGGTCCCACTGGAATATTACTGTCCAGAAAGGGATAGTTTACGATGTCGAAATTGTAATCATCTCTTTTGTCATAAAGTCCCGATGACCCGATGAACACAGCTGTCTTTGATGTGCCCAAACAGACGCCGTTATTGAGAAAAATGAGAAGAGGAAATTAGGATGTCAAATTTGCTCTTGTTTTTCTTCTTCAAATGGCGATAACAATTACATGGTTCCAGTTAGCATTCTCGATTTACGTTATAAGTACTAGCGTATAATTTCTCCTAAAGGATAATGTCCTGAAAAACGGTATAACAGATGCAACATAACTGGTTTGCAAACATGTAGTATACGATATGTATAATGTATTCAATGTTTTCATTTATTCACATCCAATAATATAACTGACATAAAAGATGCTTAAATCATTGACCGGTATTACACGTATGTGTAGCTGTGAATTCCAACCCAAGCTTCGTTTAACATGCATTTGTACTACTACTGGCAATACCCTTGGAAAAGTTATAATTGAAATAACTCACTTCATCAGTCTATCGATTAGTTTACGTGTCGGCCACTGTGAAGGTAATAATTGGCAGGCATTCAATATTGATTAATTATAAACTGCTTGAACGGAAAGAGTTTAGAATAGTAATTGGTGTGTAATCAAGAAGACAGTGCAATATACGCATGTTCCTTTGTTTGTGTATAGTGAAGAATATTGAATAACACCAGGGTTGTTTAAAAGCCTGATAGGCAAATGATCTCTTGTGAGGAATTCACAAAGGACATTGCTATAAATGTAGACATATTGCATTACCAGGATGGGGGAGGTTTTAAAATAAACATACATAGACACACAAATAGTACAGAGAACCCTCAATAACCAGATGGTGGCGTTGCGATGGAATTCTGAACTGGGCTGAGATTGATGGATACGCCATCGCATTCAATGCAGCACAGTGCAGATGTGAGCTGTGACAGACACACGTACGGACATATCAGCTGTGACAGACATACGGACATTTCAGGCCAGCTCTTTTAATAGCATAGCAATCACAGACCCGCACATTTCTCTCGCTTCGGCTCCTCCTCTCAAATTCCCCCAGTTCCTGTCCTCCCAAAGCAGATAAAGCTGCTCATCCCTTGCTTCTTGTGTCAGCCTGTCTTCCACCATTGCCAGAGCCCGGATGTAGGTCAGACTCTGAGTCAGTTGGCATCAGCCTACTATTAATTCCGTTACTTGTTATGTATTAGCGTTAAAAATCGACAAAAATCCAGAAAATTCACAATGCATAAATCCACCTGGCATGTCAATACTTACCTTGTGGGACATTACCATTGGAAGTCTTGACAGATGTTGACCATGGAAATTTCAAATTACCGCCACTGACAGCTGATTGGTGCAACAGAATGTCATTTAATTTGTAAACAGGAAGCCTTCTCACCCTTCACTGATCATGTCTTCATCCACCATGCTTTTTCCAAAGTGGCCCAAATCAACACCAGGAAGTACAGTTTGAAGACTCATCTGCAAGTTGAAATATCAGATGTATCAGAAATGCTGAAAAATCGCAGCTCATAAAATCCATAAAGATCTGCGCTCAAATTTCTGAACAATGTAGGTCGTGGCCAATGACCCGGAAGTGATTAATTGTGATCTGATGCCTGTCAGGGATGGAACCATTGTTAAAATAAGGAATGCTCTCATCTGAACAAACCAACCCATCCCCAAACAATCTTGAGAAGGCACAGATAAAACTATGCACAGATAGAGATTTTACAGCCTATATACCAAGGGTACCCCCTTTATAATTTCCCCTCAGTTTGCCCCATATGACTTAATACTGAGGTACAAGTAAAAAGTACAATATCTCACTAACCTGTACATATTTTTCCATCTGGTAAAAAGCACCAAGTCGACAATCCTTCTGCCTATAAAAGGAAGTATTAACTAGATATGTTAAACACTATTTTAAATTATTTTTTTAGTATTTTAATTCATTTTTAAAATTTAAAAATAAAGAAAAATTAAATTCAAAATATGACAAAACATACTTTGTTTACAAGCTGCTCATTTAGACTACATTTGATAAACATTTCCTTCATGGCAGTGGTTAACTTCCCCATATAATCAGTGGGTCATCCCAGTAATCTATCAAATGTGATTAAAATTTGATGTTGATACAAACATCAAAGACATGTTTAATCCTGTAATAAGTGACAGCAATATACACAAATGTGTACACAACACATATCAAAATATAACATAGAGGTGTTTATGGTATACACAACTCCATATAGAGAATATATGTCAGTTCAATTGGATGGATCTACATCTCATAAAGATCTTGCTGGCAGTAATTAGAAAGATGCACATATTACTTGTAAACAGTTATTATTACTGAGAAAACTCCTAAATAACATCGAGGAATATATTCTGTGTCAGATTTCAAGTCCATGTATGCAATGTCTGCAAACAGGCAACACTTGTCAAAACACAACATAGAAGAAAAAAAAAGGAATAAAATTCAATGACAACATATCTGATGGTCATTTGCTGATCTCTGCTACAGTAACAACCATGAAAGATGAGGACAGCTGGAAGTTGCCTCACTTAAACTGTTAACTGTTTGGTGAAAGATTAAAGTGGCAACTTACAGTGAGAAAGGCCTATCTTCCAACAGAGTTGGAGGCATACCTCTGAGTCACACTGTGCGAAATTCCCAGAGTTTATGTGTGTGTGGGGGGGAGGGGGGTTGTATGGGGCTTGCTAATATTTGGTGCCTGTAATCCATGTTCCTTGCTACCCACAAGATCTCTGATATGAATATGAAAGAGAATTACAAACTTATAATCCTGGAGATAGTGGAAATGGAATGATGAGAAAGTATTTGCTATGATGCAAATGTGACTGACAATAAACACACAACAATGTGAAACCATCAACAGTCAGATTAATTGTTGACTCAGTTAATCAGATTTTATTTGTCTCATTAAAGTTACAAATGCAAAAGGCATTTTGGAAATTCTTTGTGTGTGGAACAAACATCTGAGTTTTTACAGGTGATATGATTATTATTAATTTCATGTGGTTTTAGACTGATATAAAGTGAATTAATGCATAAATCATTTGAAGCATTGAAGATTTGAACTGAGGTCGAGATTTTGAAAAAAAAGCATGTAATTGTATCTACGTGCATTTCCTTTCTTCCATTTACATTTTATTGTATCTTGAAAGTTAATTTGCTCATAATTACCAGCTGCTATGTTAAATGAACCTCGTCATATTTGGCATTAACTATTTGACCCTAGTACTGACAAATCGGTCATTTTTTGCCTGTATTTGATCCAAAAGGTCTCAATTTGGTCGCAGAAATGGCATAGTAATACAAGAGATGTTACCCAGCATTATCAGTATGATATTTATTTCAACCACATTTAGCAAGAAAACAAATAATTTTAATAATTAAAAAAATTATTAAAATTAATTAAAAAAAATATTTTATTTTATTAATAATTTAATAACATAAATTTGAAAAAACCCTAATATTTGTACGTTGTTCATGAGTCAGCATGGAAAAAATTGGGCTGATCCAGTAAAAACCGTAGCCACAGTGACGATTTAAAGTTCTCTGGTCAAATGTGAAAATGTCAGGTGACAGGCATCAGCCTACTATTAATTCCGTTACTTGTTATGTATTAGCGTTAAAAATCGGCAAAATTTTACCTTGTGGGACATTACCAGTGGAAGTCTTGACAGATGTTGACCATGGAAATTTCAAATTACCGGCACTGACAGCTGATTGGTGCTACAGAATGTCATTTAATTTGTAAACAGGGAGCCTTCTCACCCTTCACTGATCATGTCTTCATCCAACATGCTTTTTCCAAAGTGGCCCAAATCAACACCAGGAAGTACAGTTTGAAGACTCATCTGCAAGTTGAAATATCAGATGTATCAGAAATGCTGAAAAATCGCAGCTCATAAAATCCATAAAGATCTGCTCTCAAATTTCTGAACAATGTAGGTCGTGGCCACTGACCCGGAAGTGATTAATTGTGATCTGATGCCAGTTCTTCGGTCTTTATGATTTGGGGTTTTCTGGGGTTTAAAGCTGGTGTTATTCCAGATTTTTTTGTGTAATATATTTCGTGAACGATTCATAAAATGTTGAATTAATTCGTCAGACTTTTGCTATTTGCGACATTTTTTTATCCCGGTCAGTTCAGCCAGACAGATAGCCGACACCGCCATCTTGCTCTCCCAGTCATCTTGCTGTCTTCTATCTGCCTGTGCTATGTGTTATTATCAGTTAATTTTTCTGTATTGTCGGTCTTACGTGGTTGTGGTTTATTCATGTAAATATCCCTGTATTTCGTTACCTGGATATCTTGGCTTATTCCTTTTAAATACATTCAATTCGGTATAGACTCGGTCGATTTGTTTGTGAAGTGTACACGGGCCTACATGTATCAGGTTATAGGTATATCGTGTACATGTGTCATGTGGAGATTTTGTACATGTGTTATAAACTTGGTATTTCACCCGAGGTTCTGTCTATTGTCCTTCAGCACTGATCTTCCAGGTTATAGTCTATTGTTAAATTTTTACCTGGAGTCAGCTCATCAGTCAGGGTGAGGCTCCCTTTGCAGACTTTGTGGAACTTTACTACCGGCGTTTTGAGAGGCTCCCTTCAGGGACTATTTGTAATTATAAGCGTCTGGTCCGTCATTCGTTATTCAGCCGTCGCCCGTTAAATTATATCGGCATCCATAATCCAAAGACTTATTCCATATAACAGACTTAGAACCGAATTGAAAATGACTATCATAGTATAAACATAGGCTAATTTCCTGTAAGAGAGAAGCGGTCAAGAATTTTCAATGATGCCGGCAAGACATCTTGATGTTTCAAAAATATAAAATCCGTACCGCTGATCAGCTTTCTTAATCCATATGATATTCGTTGTATGGTCGTCATTCAATGTGACTTTTCATATGAATACCATCAGGATCTTTCTACCTGTGTGTTGAGAGACCCCCTTTGCGAGCTATTTTAATTACTACCTGTGTGTTGAAGTCTGTTAATAGTTCTTTATATTATATGAGTTCACAATTGATGTTTTCAAATTAATTGCTTTGACTCTCCCCAGTGGGAGTTATTTTGTTGTGAGGCTCCCTAGGAGGGGGTCTCTTTTAGCTTTCTCTCGTGCATTGGCAAATAAAATGTTTGAGAGGCCACTGAGCCTAAAACTATTAAGACTAAATGCCGCTAAAGCCCATTGAAATTGATCGTGCTTTAAAAGAGTCTGTCGGAGCAGGACCGAATGTCCTTCATGGACTAGTGAAGGTATCAAATACAAGCGTCTAGTCCGTCATTCAATATCCAGTGGTCGTCCATTTAGGAATTTCCGCGTCCTTAATCTAAAGACCTAATCCTTATAATAACATTAGCACCAAATTAAGAGGATAAATCATAACATACCTAAAACTAGGATAATTTCATGCAAAACAAGCGGTCAACAGTTTTCAAATTGAAAATCTGTACCGGCCATTTTATCGTTCAAACTTGTCTTATCACATCATCAAAACATCAGGACCTCGGGAATGGAGCAATCTGTCCTCGACGATGAAACAGTTGAATTCATCATCTCTCTTTAAATCAAAACTGAAAATATACTTAATTGAACGTAGCCACCATATTTAAAAACCTGCCACAGCGTGCATTTGGTCAGTCACTCATTTATCACATATCACCTGCCACAAGTAGCTTAATAAAATCTTGTTATATATTTATATAGGGATAGAACAAGCACCATGGGGTTTTATTCCCGCCGATGACTTACTAGTTATAATACTAAGTAATTTATTTTATATGTCTATATTCCACAACTACGCTATTCAATGTTCATGTACTGTATACTTGGTGAATCTAATAAAATAAAATAAATATAATAAAAAAAATAGTACAGCTAAAGAATGCTTTATGGCTTCTGACATTAATATATCGGCGATCAGTTTTCTTGAACACCGATATACTGTTAATGAAATAAAACGGATAATAAGGTCCTAATGAGGGATTGTAGTATAGAGAGTCGAGAAACCCCATGTGGATACATGTCTGTACGGTATGTGACATTTAGCATCAAATTCTTCCGTAAGACATTTTGAGTTTTTCATTATCCACATGCATTCTATGCCAGCGTTCTTAGAAAAAAAATAAAGGCTCTTTGGATTGTGACGGGATAAAATGGATGGCCCAATGATGTTCTCTCAAACGGTATTTTAGATTTTCAAGATTAGCGAGGGCCTTTTGATGAGAATGAACCCAGGAAAGTACTTGTCAAAATGAACATCAAGCGACCTTGAGAAGACAAGAAGATGACATGGCAGCCTTCTTCCTGGGTCTCGATAAATTCTGTCCTCTGCCGCATTTCGAGTGCAAGTAAGTTTTAGTAACTTCTAATATTGCTGGCATTCTAACCCGATACAACCATATGTTTCGATAGTGGGGGTTGGGGCGAGTGAAAATAATTTTCTGGTCTGTTTCCAACGTTGTTTATCTGCCGGAATAAAACATTGGAGATCGCGCACCATGTCTCGGACACTCAGTCAGGGGCATGCTACTCGGACACCCAGTCAGAGGCATGCTACTTGTCTAGGGTGCACACTGTGCATATGATCAATTTCCTGAATTGAATTGAATTCAACCTTGTGGTTCTTACAGATGATGGCATGCAGTTGTCAGTGTGGTTGTTTCATGTACAGGGAGCTTTCTATGGCCTTCATGTCAGTACACCTACCACTACCCTCGAGGAGAACATGTCTCCACTCCCAGGGCGCCAAGCCCCACCCTATATCTCCCACACTAGCTCTCGCACGACTGTCATATATTGTGTATGGGCATATATATCCAATATATCTTGGCAAAAAGTTTAAATTTGTATGTAGTCTGCAATATTGGTATAATTCTGTCATCCCTCAATGAATTGCAACCCCAAAAGTTCTCGATTTTTCAGGCACAGACCCATGTTGTTGTATTTGGTAAGTGGGTCCCTTGCCTATAGATCTTGCTTGGAATTGTTTTTCGTGTCAATAAGCCTCTAGGTGGAGGCCAAGTTAAAATTACATTTCCAAACAATAACTTTTGGAAACCTTAAGGATCCCTTTCAAATTTGGTGTGTGGGTACCTTGCCTCAAGATCTGACTTGAGATTGTTCTTCGTGTTGATTCGTGTACAGGTAGCGCCACGTGAAAGCTAAGTTAAGAGTGTTTCCAGGCAATAACTTTTGAAAACCTGGACCGATTCATGCCAATTTGACAGATTGCCATCGTTTAACAGATTGGCATTCTAATACTCCTAATTTATTGCTGGAGATCTGGGAAACTGAAGACGTCGGATACCCCATGCCTTCTCGAATGCGCTCAAATCTCGATTTGGATTATCAATTTGTCCTCTTAGTTAGAAAGTTATGCGGCTTTCTATCATCGATCTGTTCGTGAAACTACGCTGGTGTTCACCGGGATTGTGCTTCACATCCAAAAAGATCTCGACTATGGCGTAGTATATACGACTACATAACTGTTCTCCACGCGGCTTTTCGTTCTATTCTTAACGTTCATCTTTTCCAGGGGATAGCAAGAATATGCTGTACAAATGAGATACGGCTAAGAGAACTGACGTATTTTGCATTTAATGGGCGAGTGTTCCGTTTTCAAACTAACGAACTATTTCAAAATTCATGAACTATGGTTGATAGTTTCAAAACGCCTCAGTTCGTTACATAGTTTTATTGTAAACGACTAAAGCTTTCTTCGGAAGTGATTATATTTCAGCAGAATCGTTTTGAGACGTTAATTATTAGCAGTAAAAATCCGATAACACGTGGCAAAAGAGAGAGAGAGAGAGAGAGAGAGAAAAAAAAACAAAAAAAAACCAAACAGAAATCTCAAGACACGCTGTCTTAGGACTATATGGTAATGCGGGTTTCACCTGCGGAAGCCAAGCTCAATCCGTAAAAGTTTATGTTGTGTCTTCCGTGTTGAATTTTTCGCGGATTTATATATTCTTAAAAAGTGATAATGACTTTTTTTGGCAAACGTACTATATATGTTGTTAGCCGTATTTGATGGCCATCAAAATCAAAACGTTTTATCCCAATGATATCTCGGACAGCAAGATACCGGCGAGGAGAATAATAAATAAAGTGTCCACATAGTCTAGAATTAAGAGGGATATAAGGCAACTGAATTCATGGGTGCCACATGCAGTGTAATTCCGTCACGATGAAATTACGATTTAAATTGCATGTAGCAATTCAAAGAGTAAATAAAGGACATGCATACGTTCCGTTTGTCATTGATCTACAGGTATGAGTGAGTGAGGGAATATAATTTAACGTCACAAATTCCCGTAATATCACGGCGGTGTATCTATATGCGACGGAACAGACTCGATGTCGCTGTTTTCATAGTGCTACCTCATCGAAGCACCATGATTTAAACAGAGCTGATACCGACATCGGGTCATCCAGTCCTTGATCTACCCGCTCAGTGCTGCGCGCTAAGTGAGAAAGAAACACGTTCCACTGTTGAAGACCTAGCTGGTATGACTCGGCTTAGGGTCGATCCCACGACGCGCTATCTACTAGAACATCACGGTGCATTTCCGAGAGCAAAGAAATAGCAATATACCATATAGTTGACAACAAAAGGAATATGCCGATATTCTTTGGAATTCTATATGTAACAGTGATCAAGCGAAAGTGATAGACATTTTGCTGACTGACAAAGTAGTCTTTGGTACACATTCCCCGAGGTATGCCATTGTAACAATGCGTAATATTTTACAGAGGTAGATTAAAAGATTTCAGATAAATCGCAATATTTTTTATCAATATAACTTCACAGCTTTAGTATTATTGTATTATAAAACTCACGTTTGCTTAAAATGAGTTTGAGAGCGGCGTGCTCATACTGCATAAAGGAAATGTTATGGCTTTAACAATAGAACGAAGAGCCAAAAGCGTTCGTGCAAAAACTCAATAGAGAGCAATAATTCTAACACAATGGTATTTAATGGATAACGACTTCTTTACTGCTGTAAAGCTGACGTTTCGTTCCGGAGTACATCCAACGTTTTAAAGTTATTGAACAACAGGGCAAGGAGAACGATACTTATACGAATGAAAAACAAGCATAATAGATGACAAAACCAAAGCAGCACAATAGGTGAATTTGTGCTAGTCATGTCCGATACATGTAAGGATAGTCTAAACAGTGAGTAAGACTGCCATATGCACTTGAAACAAAGTATCCACGGTCACGCGTGATCGCGATCTTGCGTCTTTTCATGTAAATGGGTTCCATCGTTTTTCTCTTTTGTTGGTTTGGTGAATAAACAGTCTGTGGAGGTTTTCTTCCCTATGTATCTGGTGTCCTGCGTGATCCTTCAAGGGGTCACAGATGGCTGATTTTCCTTATGTTCGTTCGCTGTCTGCGTTGTGTTCAATGATCCGGACGTTGCGGGGTCGTATTGTTTCTCATCAAGTTTCCTGGTAGGAACATTCAGTTTTATAGGTGGTTCCCCTGGAGTGAGAATCAGATGGAGGTATTCATCCTGAAGACTTAAGATGGGGTGTAAAGGGTCCACTGCATCGATGCTGGCTTGTTCTTTGATGAGTCATCTGATGTGTGACTAGTGTGCCATGCGTATGATACAGCGATAAATACAGCGCTGCGGTCTCGGGAAATTCGATTTTGATTAGGTTGCACTGCCTTGTTAGTAACTCTGCCCACCATGGTTTTCGGGTAATTGTTGTTATCGGTAGAGCCTTTAGGTGGACTAATTCACTGGTCAGGATTTCTGTTGAAGGTATATTGGCACGTCTGGTTAAGGCGGATATGATGCCGGCCTTTACATGACTTCGGTGATTGGCTTGGTAATGGATACATTGGTTGGTGTAAGTGAGGAGGGGGGGGGGAGTGGTTGTAGCGTTGCCTATGAACTAGAACGTCTGGGAATGGAAGTTTGCGGTTGGCATCTCCTCCATGATAAACTTCATTCTGGGATGTTGAGTATCCAAGTGGTCAAGGAGGATGGTAGGAGCATTACCCTCTTAAATGATGGAAAATAAGTCTTCAACTTTTCTGTGCCAACACATGGGCTTAATGGGGGCAGTGAGGAGGGCGGTTTCTTTCAGTTCGGTCATGTAGAGTTCAATGATCACCGGTGATCGAGGGATTACTTAGGTAATCAATGATTCTGCTCACAATGCTGGTCTACCCATTTGAATTAGGTGATGTTCATACAGGATTCCAACAGGTTCACGATACTGTCAATGGTTATGGGGGTTTTCGTATTATTAGGGATTCTATCACTCTTCTCTTGATGATGCACATGACGTGTATGGAATTTCATAAAATATCATTGGAACTGCTGACCGCTTGTCCCTCGGCAAGAACATGCTTGTCGTTATACTTATACTTTTCACTTAAGTCTGCTTGCAATTTGGTGGGGGTTTTTCCAGTAAACAAGGTCTTTATGGAGGCAGAAATTTATGAGTGACGGTTAGCAACTGTTCGTTGGATCTGATGTGTGTGTTTCGGGTAACCACATCCATGAATCAAAATGATCAAGGCAATGAAAAAAGATATTTTAAATAAACTGTGTCATTTTAAGAGAGAGAGAGATTTAATATTGCGTTCGGCAATTGCTACTTTGAGCAATTCTTCAAAGACCAGTATAGTTTTAGGGAAATGGATTTCTAAGCCGTTTCGTCCATGGAATCCATGTAATATATACCATTTGCCTTGTTGTAGTTAACCCTACCTGGCCTGTTGGGGAGGGGGGGGGGGGCACTTTCCGCATCCACCCGTTGTTTTTTTTGCTCCTATCTCCGGAACGACAAAAAAAATGAGAGCTGATACTACCTGACTTTGTAGTTTATCACATTGGGGTTATTTTGAGCCTATTTGCATGACCCCAGAGCAGAGGGTAAATTCAAATGGTGGCCATGTGGGGTACCGGAAAAGCGATGTTTTCATCAGATTTCTTCAAAATTTGTGGTTTTCTGCATGGAAAAGTGGGTAAAACATATTTAATAATCCACATGCAGTTTTTGAGAAGGAAACGCTTAAATAAAAAAATCGAAAAATCAGTCAAAACATGCTATTTTTGAAAATGACGTCACTGTGACGTCATCATGGCGGCCATCTTGGATTTTTTGACATTTTCTAGTAGAGCTTGGCCCAAAGATGTAATGTGGTAAGTTTCAGCCCCTAGCCTTAGGGATAACGAAAATATAGGGGCACTTTCTTTCAAGCAACATTTTCAGGTAGATCGTCTGGGAGCCTTTGTGTACCCAATTTGGTGTTCGTTATGTCACGTTAAAACATCAAATATCACAATAGTGGGAATATCGATATGAGATTGCCAGATTTAGGCTGAAGATGCAACAAGAGATAATTAGGAAGAAAACTGCTGGCATATATTCTATATAATGCTCAGGGTTCAGATTGTTTTTGCATTCAATCCAACGTCACGTTTTACGCTCATTGGATGTGAGTAAATAGAAAACATTATACACGATGTAAATGTAAATAAATTCAAGCCAGTTACTTTAAGCAATATTTTTAACGTTGCCAGCAAGAGACGATGCTCGGCCGAATACAGATCAACTATATTGCTTTTTAACAATAGGCAACGGCATGGTGGATCAATGAAACATTTGAATCTTTAGTGAAAGGCTAGATATCACCTACTTCTTCAATTATGTAATATTCCTGCTATATCAGTTTATCCACTTCAGCAACTACAGCCAACCATTATAAAGCATTCTACATCAAGCATAGCGGTAGACTGGTAATTAACATTGTATTGGGATATTCTTGTGGACAGGACCATCGCAGAAACTTCTAGCTACTACCATATGAGGCGTGAAGTTTCATTTCTAATCCGGTATACGAAGTGGCCCCTCGTCCCTTTTCAAAAGATAGTGTCTCCTCCCTCTCTTAATATATCTATAGAATGTTCACCACCACCACCCCATCCATACGTTTTATAAATCAGCGTATTGTGATTGTTGTATTTGGATTGTAGAGATGGTATGATCTGAGGCAATACTTCAGTTTGTATGCCAAGCACTGGATGGTAAAACAAATAAATGAAGGCGCAGAGGTTCAAGGATTCTTCTCAAACCTACTTCTGATTAAAAAACATACCCTAAACTGGGAGATCGAAATAAAAACAAATATCATTCAGATCGCAAAATCTACAAGATTTTCGTGCATTATTGGTCTGCACGAGTCATCAAGCAGTCTCATTCTTGACATTTTTTTTTGTTATTTTGGGTTGGCATTAATTAGTATAGCACAGATTCTAGTGCTGCCCAAAATAGTATTTTCAAAAATAACAAAAATACTGTCATACGATCACTTTCTAAATGGTACAAGCAGCCAGAGGATGCTAGGTCCCCCGCCAAAATGGCAGCAATATTTATAAGCGCTGTCGGTTTCAGAAGATATTCATGAGGATGGCAACAGCTACTTCACAGGCGTAAGAAGCAGAGGGGTCTTTCCACCTTCCCAGGTTTTGAGATCAACTCCGAATGGCTGACTGAATGTTGATTGCTACTGTAATATATTTTCTTTACCATGTAGCATGAAAATTATGTAACCGAAATGCAACCCCAAGAGACAACTCATGGCATATTATCTGCAAACTAAATTTGACAAGAATATGAAGGCATCCTCAACCTATTGCCCAGAAACCAAATTTAGACTTTGCCACAAGGAGTCACCACCTGTATACAAGCAGGCAAAACACAATCCCAAATGACATCTCATGTCATGGTATCAGCATATGAAATTTGAGACTCTGAAGAGGGGTCCTCAAGTTATTGCCGGTACTAGATGCCCACCGGTGTTCATGTTATTTGGGGTACGGCGCATCACGTTGGGCACACCGGTTCTCGTCAGATCACCGAAGTTAAGCAGCGTTGAGCTCGAGCCTGTGTTAAATGTGATGATTTTAATCAACGTCACAAAACATTGTTGCAGAAACTTATAAAACAGGGCTATTCCACCAAGCGCCTCCACTCAAAGTTTCTCAAATTTGGCGATACATATCGCATGCTGATAGCAAAATACGAATGTAGCGTGCAAGATCTGTGGCGCTACGTTTCGTAACTTGTGTCTAATTCCGCTTGCTTGGGGCTAGGGGCCGTATGGATGTAGCACTTCAGGTCTATGGTACTCATATGAACAGTCACAGTAAGCGGCGAGCTGAGATACATCTTTTTTGGGTAACCATAGCAGAATGACCCCATGGATTAAGAATATGATCAGCAGTACGGTTGAGTATTTTGGAACATCGGTGTCTTTGCATCGTGAAAACTGTTGACCGCTTCTCTCTTGCGGGAAACAAGCCTATGTTTATGTATACTATGATTGTCTTTTTGAATTTGGTGCTAATACTGTTATGTGGAAAATGGAATAGGTCTTTGGATTATGGACGCGGATATTCTCTAATGGACGACGGCTGGATTATGAATGACGGACTAGACGCTTGTAATACTTGGATGGGTGACCGGGTGCTGTACTGACTGGGCTGATCAGTGTCCAGAATAATAGGAACTGTGGGCACTCTCGTGTTCTGGCACATGTAGGCACCGTCGTGATATGACTGAAACAATGTTGAAAACGACGTTAAATCCTACTCACTCACTCACTCACTCATGTTATTTGGGGCGGGTCACATATGAATACAAAATTTGAAAATAATCTGATGAGCAGTTGCCAAATTATTGCCCGGAAACAAATTTTTCCACCAGGAGACGCCACCTGTAGGCAGAAGCGGGAAAAATACAATCCCAAGGAACATGGTATCGTGGGGACATCTGCATACCAAATTTGAGAAGAATCCGATGAGGGTCCTCAAGTTATTGCCCAGAAACCAAATTTAGATTTTGACACCAGGTGACGCCACCTCTAGGCGCAAGTCAGTGAAATGCATTATCAAGCGACATCTTATGTCACGGTACATTCATACAAAATTTGAGAAGAATCCAATGGTCAGTTCTCAAGTTATTACCCGGAAACGAATTTGTGATGTTGCCACCAGGTGGCGCCACCTGTGAGTGCAAGTGAGCGAAAGGCAATCCCAAGCAACAGCTCCTGGCATGGTAAATGCATGCCAAATTTGAGAAGAATCCGATGAGCCGCAACGTTTCTCATGTTACCCAGAAAGGTACATATGTAGGATATTTCAAAGAAATTCGACCAAGTGTTTCTAAGTTATCACTTGCAGCATGGAATAATGGAATGAACTCTAGTGGCGCCACCTCCGGGTGGATTTTGCTGAAACGCATCACCAACGGTGTTTTGTCGCAGGGAATGCATTTACCAAATTTCGAAGAAATCCGACAAATTGTTCGAAAGTTATCGCTCGCGAAGGATTTGAACAAACATGAACGGATATGCATTAAAGATTGGAACAAGACCCAGTGGCGCCACCTACAGGCGGATCTTGCTGAAACGTAATACCAGCGACGTCTTGTCGCAAAGAATGCAGATGCCAAATTTCGGAGGAATCCGACAAAGCATTTAGGAGTTATCGCTTACGCAGTATTTGCACGGACATGCACTAAATATTGGAACAAGACCCAGTGGCGCCACCTACAGGCGGATCTTGCTGAAACGTAATACCAACAGACGTCTTGTCGCAAAGAATGCAGATGCCAAATTTCGGAGGAATCCGACAAAGCATTTTAGGAGTTATCGCTTATGAAGCATTTGCACGAACATCCACGGACATGCACTAAAGATTGGAACAAGACCCAGTGTCGCCACCTACAGGCGGATCTTGCTGAAACGTAATACCAACAGACGTCTTGTCGCAAAGAATGCAGATGCCAAATTTCGGAGGAATCCGTCAGCGACTAGGAGTTATCGCTTACGAAATTATTTACGGACATGCATTGGAGATTGGAACAAGACCCAGTGTCGCCACCTACAGGCGAATCTTGCTGAAACGTAATATCAGCGACGTCTTGTCACAAAGAATGCAGATGCCAAATTTCGGAGGAATCCGACAAAGCATTCAGGAGTTATCGCTTACGAAGTATTTGCACGGACATGTACGGACATGCACTAAAGATTGGAACAAGACCCAGTGGCGCCACCCACCGGGCGGATCTTGCTGAAACGTAATACCAAGAGATGTCTTGTCGCAAAGAATGCAGATGCCAAATTTCGGAGGAATCCGACAAAGCATTTAGAAGTTATTGCTTACGAAGTATTTGCACGGACATGTCCGTGCATGTCCGCGGACACATAGAAGCAAGAACCATTTTAAAGTCCCCGGCCGCGTTGCGGCGGGGGACAAAAATGTCGTCTTAGTCTCATTCTTACCTAGTTGTGTGGGACTGGGGAAGTTCAGGTGGAAAATACTCCATCCGCACGGTCACATTGACCTATTGAAGGATTAGAGAAATGAGATAGTCGAGATAGGTAATTCTGGAGAACCTCTGGATGTTGAACTGAGAATACTATCAAAATCACACTATCCTTCCTATACTAGCATTATAGGCAGGCTATTTCACCAAAATGTTCATTCACATTTCACTAAAATATCCAGTATTCAAGAGATCTTTCTTTTTGATTGTACTTTACTCGCCGTGGCATGAAGGATCTGTCAAGCCTAAATGGCTTTTCGATTACTGAGATAGAAATTCTTTTGTGAATACTGAAAGTCGAATTTTATCAAACCTGTTGAATATGGTAGACGATCTTTATTTTAGGCCAAATAAAAAAACCCGCAAAATGTCAGTGCAACATTACAGGACACGGTCGCCAGTTTAAAAGCCTCTTCACGACGTTGCGGTTTCTATTTGTGAGCCAAAGGCGAACCCTTGACCAACTTGCATAGCAAACCGCGTTCCGCCCACACTCTAGTTACGTGACCTAGAAAACTGCGCTGATGGTATATAATACGTTTGGGTTTTACTTTCGCTGCTAAACTATTCGCTGATACCGAATGTGAAATATTTAATCCAAGCACGCATAACAATAAAATATTAATGGATAGACCAGTGAAATTTTATAGAAATCCGCGCGTTTCAACCCAGTTCAAGTCCTTCACTTCAGTGGGAAGGTGAAGTCGGATACACTGACATCGCGGGCCGCCTTTAAAGCTTCGGTGTTTTCTACCTTTGCCTGGCTTGTTGGATGTTTGATGGTAGATGAATGGGTTTATTTTCTCGTCAAAGAGATTTTGTTTTAAACTATGTTTCCTTTATATTTATTAATGTTCATGGTTATTGAAAAGGTGCAAGTTCATCTGCCACTGGATATCGCACAACTTCAACTTCAACTTCAACTTTATTTTCACCCTGGTCACGTTGTGGCATAAGAGGTTACATATGTACAATTTAGAAAACAGAGGTGGCCTAATTTTATCACAATAACAAATATACCTGGTCCAAATTCGAGGATCTGGAATATATGTACAATTTGGTGCGATGCAACGCATTACAGTGTGTAACGGTTAACCGTTTGTGTATAGGACTGTTCGAATCAGAGGGGGCGTGTCACCGCTGGAAGGGTGGAAGAGCCCGTGATGGAAGAGCCAGTGGTCGGAAACGCATTCCGCCGTATTTCTCGCTTACCAGAGCGAGATAGGTGTTGCCATTTACGTGGAACATTCTTTACGAATTATAGATTGCGATGTTATTCTCATCTATGGACTATGAACTGTAATTTCGCTGTGGGAGACGATCTTTCATGGCGGGCGAAACGTCTCCGTTCGTGAGGAAACCCTCTGTGAGGCATTTCTGCGTGTGGAACTAGTACGGAGAGTGCACACCCTATTTAAACTCGTGCAGACGTTTCAACCGTGTTCAGACCAGAAAGACAGTGCTGGAGAAAAGACGTCAGGTACAGCCCGTAACTTATTGATTTTTGGCGTAAATTGCCGTCGGTCGCAAATGTAAATGTTTTGGCCTGGGAGTCTAAACGATTGTAAATCTTGTAGCGAGTACAACCTGTGGAAAACACGCAAAACCAATGCGAATTTGCCGGCTTGCATTTTCAGTGTGGAAACGTGTTTGCGCGGTGTAGCATAGTGTAGGGAACACGACCGGCTGGCGTGTTTTATGTAGTCTGTGTTTATGCTATAACACTGTAACGGGACATGCATTACCAAGTAGCACATTCTGGTAATTTGCATGGTCTGACCTCAATGTAGAATAAGGATATATGTCAGTACCAGTAGATTGATAATTCCGACACGGTATTACTGAGCTATCCCGCAGCACTGGGACTTAAGCCGTATTATTTATGTGTCGATATTGTCGGTCGTGAAGCGGTATATGACGATAAGCAGGGACTCCCTTCACCCTCAGATTATACGCCACTGTACGGTAAATACAGAGATAAATAAGTCAAACTTCCCCCTGCCATATCCGACGACGTATCGTGCAGCCTGCTAATTCAGCGCAGACGGCCGTATAACGTTGTACGGGGTGAAAACGAAGACAGTAATTACGGCCGGGCGGCGCAGTCAAGGCACAGAGCGGGCGAGCGGCTTCCATCGAGAAACGTCGGTAAATCGGGCACGTCAGGGAGGCGGCGGCCAGGTCACAGACAGTTACACAGACGCCATACAGGTGGAAAAAGACAAGTTACAGATCACAGATTACACAGTCAAGAAAGAGAAACAGAACACAGATCCCACAAGAAAGACATACAGATCACAGAACACACAATAATGAAAGATACACAGAGCACAGACAATACAGTGAAAGTCAAGACATACAGATCACGGACCACACAGCAAAGGCAAGATACGGTGCAGGCGGGCTTCGTTTTACCGATGTAAAAGTGGTAACAAGACTTACAGACTGTACAGTCAAGTCAAGGCACAGATTACGGCCAGTAAAGAACAGACGGGGCCAAAGACAAGATACAAGTTACAGACAGTAAAGAAAAGACAAGGCACAGCCCAGACAGACTTCTCCTCCCGAGAAACGTCGATAAAACGTGAAATCTACAGACCTGCGACCGGGTCGCCAAAGGTCGCCAAAGGTCGCATAAGGTCGCAAAAAGGTCGCAGAGGCTTGCGACCGGGTCGCAGAGGGTCGCCATCGACAGTCTACATACAGAAATGGTGCTATAACGGTACCAGATGAAATAATAGCACGCTATATACCCAAGTAGTTGTCCGGACGGCCATGGATGGTGAGCTGTACGTGGTTCTTACCTAAGGGGTCGTCGTGAGGTTGTGCAGTCACAGGCCGTGCCTATAGACGGGTCGCAGCAGCCGGAAGGGTTGAGACGCCGTGCTATACTTACCTGTGCGGGAAGCAGACTGGTGAGCTGACAAGTTAGGGTCAGGCTCCGACGACTTGAGGGTGAAGAAGACGACGGGCTGCCACATCCGTGGGGAGGCTCCAACGACTGGGGGTATATATTGAGAGAGCGTTACAGCCATAACGTTCCAACGACTGGGTGTCATCTCTGGAGAGAGCGTTACAGGCGTAACGTTCCTACGACTTGGGGTGAAGAAGACGACGGGCTGCCACATCCGTGGGGAGGCTCCAACGACTGGGTGCCATACATTGAGAGAGCGTTACATCCATAACGTTCCAACGACGGAAGAGAAGGGCCAGCAGCCAGGCCGCCCTTGTACCCAGAAGAGAAGGGCCAGCAACCAGGCCGCCCTTATCGCGTGCCCATACCAATTTAAAGCACTACATATAACTATAAAACTATATGCATACACCCCCTTATATTATTTGACATATAACATCAAGCTTAAGTGCACACACTCTTCTATTGTCCACATATACATCAGGGGTACGTATCCGTTAACCTTATATGCACACACTCTCTCAGGGGTACGTATCCGTTAACCTTATATGCACACACTCTCTCAGGGGTACGTATCCGTTAACCTGGTGTGCACATACCGGGTGTGTGTGTTCCTTAACTTTATGTGCACACACCCTCTCACATCACGTGTATATATACATCAAGTTTATTTGCATACACTCTCCTAGTGTCTGTACATATATGTAAATATCATAACATTACATCTCCTTAGACATTCTGTCTAAGCCACGCGGTTCTACGCTATTATTTGTAACCGCGTATACTATTTGTGCAGAATATACCATAATAGACCTTTACATTAGCGTCAGTCATCCTTGTAGGGTTGTGATCATCTCTTCGATCCCCGGATCTTTACTAGTGAAGGGGCTAACTACGGTGACGGCCAGAATGCCAGTGGGCAATCCCGGTTATTGATTCGTTTTCTCGTAAACACCACGACTGGTCCTGCTCGTACACGTTACAAGTGCAATAATTTGTTTTTCAGTATATACTTTTATGAAGTTGTATGACAATTATTTGAATAATATATACAATATGCAACACGCGTAATGGTTATAAATAATCGTGATAAATATCCCATCAACGGTCCCAACCTGAAAAATATAAAATAACCGGCATATAAAGCTAGGGAACACAAGCTATGGTGTTTTCGAATCTGTTGTCACAGTCGCCATGGTCGCGGTGCTTAAGTGATCTGATTGGTCAATATGTACAGGATGCCGCTGTGTGTCGTTCATCCCCATAAACTGACCAAGCGGACCAGGGGTTATATCTATCATACAGATAGAGATACCCCTGGTTTTAGCGAGGATGGTTTAAAAGAGGCAATTTCTGCTCGTCTTCTGTGTTTGAAGAACGGAAATATTTGAATATTAACAGACATATTGAGCGCACACGAAGCTATATACGTTTGTATATATTTTCAGATGTCTCTAAGCATGTGTCTCAATCTGGTGCGTGTGTACTGTAGTACGATAATATATCACCCGTTGCCCTCTCAGTGTTTATGGCAACTGATACAAACAAAACATCAATACGTTCTGTATGTCGCCACAACGCTTGAAATTGTTACCGACTTTGTTTCAGTGGAAATAAGAGTCATTGACTAAACTTTGATCATTCATCCCCACATTTTGTAGCGACAGAGAAACATTCATGTATATAGCATGTTGAAGGAAGGAGTCATAGTAGAAGATCTGCTCTAAAAAATATATGGGTTTTGCATCAACAACTTAGTCTTTTGCCCTCCTTCGTCACAACCCATGTTCTCCGTTCCCACTTGGTTATTTGGTCACTGTTTACTATTGATCCATAATGCGATTAGACATTCCCGACAAACATTTCCAGAGTTTAACCGACAAGCTTCTACCCATAAGAAACGATCATGTGGGTTATTTATTCAAGTATGTGTGTACATTTCCTAATATATTCTCCTCATACATGTATAGACCGGGTTATTTATCCGATAACAATGGTTATATAACTATAGCAATCTTACTCCGATCCAATTACGCCCGGACGGAGTGACGATTCGGATTTATTTAATCAGGCCTTTAACAATGGATACCTTTCTTGTCGTTATTCTGTTATTGATACGTGTATCTCTGTTTACAGTACTGCAGTACAAATTGGCATTCATACATGTAGTTTTGAATTGTTCTCACTACAGCCATTCACCACACATTCCGATCAGTGCACCCATAATTTTGAAGCACTTTTCGAGAGAAAAAAACACCGCCTTGTTTTCATTTATTCTTCGTCTCTTTGTACTGGCAATATATCGTTCTGCTTTATATTGATTACCGAAACATATTTCAGCCAATTATTTTCAGAATGTATTGTTCAAAGCTGACAAATGCTATATTAGCTTTAAGATAGTCAAAATACATCAAAGTGGCGTGCGTTATCAATGAGGTGTCCAATCCTGTTATTCACGCGACCGTCGTTAGATGGTCGGATTGCCAGACCTTGGAAGAGATTTGAGCATCCCAAATCATCGGGTCGGCAGGACTACCGTAGATGAGCGAGCAACAAGGTTTTACTGACCACCATCATTTCCAACATCACACAAATTTGAAATCATTGAAACAGTCTGCAGTAAACCTCCATTGGTACGTGCTGGTTGTGCTCCGAAACGGAGAAGAGTTGACATTTCGTGGCATTGCAGCTCATCATATTGGAGTAAGTTTGAGCATATTTGCATTACCCCCGAGCAGAGAATCATTGGTAAATTTGAAATGGCAGCAATGTGAGGTACCAGAATTTTTTTGAATTCGGAGTGAAATACCAAAATACCATGTTATTTAACACAAGATAATTATTTAGTATTTTTCTTGCTTTATTGTAAAGGAAATTGCATAAATAAAAACGAAGAAAAAATTGAAAATGGCGTCACGGTGTCGTCATCAAATCGCCAAGGTCATATCGGGCCAAGTCCAGTTACAGATTTTTCAGCTCTGAATGATGAGGCCATAATCATGGGCTTGTGCGCGTGACGCAATCATCGGTCAATGCATGAACCCTATGTAGTATAGGCTCTGGGGGGGTTTCTGTGTACAGCTCTCTTTTACAGCAAAACTTTGGGTAACACTCCCAGATCAAGTACGTTTTTTCTGCACAGCCTATACCTATTAACATTGATTAATTTGCATAAATCCAAGATGGCAGCCATGTACAGACAAAATTGACAGTGGTTAATTACATGCCCAGGCATGATTAATCGCGATTTTTAACGCAAACAAAACTGTTTGAGTATAACCCATCCAGTGATAATCTCTCTCAGAACTACTTGAGAAGGTGCTGCCATCTACCTTAAGGAATCTACAACATCTTAATCAACCACTTTTGAGTTAACATAATTTGCATCAATTCAAAATGGCCGCCAAAAGCTCCAGGTTATGTCATCAGTCAAGAAGGACAAAGACAAAGTGTTACAGTAAGTCCAATGGAGTTTTTTGTGTGGATCTGTGGTGTTACAATCATGAAATATCACTGCTTAATCAATGTACGTAGGCCTATACCTATTCAAATTGATTAATTTGCATAAATCCAAGATGGCAGCCATGTACAGACAAAATTGACAGTGGTTATTTACATGCCCAGGCATGATTGATCGCGATTTTTAACGCAAACAAAACTGTTTGAGTACAATCCATCCAGTGATAATCTCTCTCAGAACTACTTGGGAAGGTGCTGCCATCTACCTTAAGGAATCTACAACATCTTGAAGCCATGTGCATTTCAGGAAGCAGACAATTTGTTTTGAACCTGTTCTTTGTTCGCTTGAGGAGCTACCCATTCGTTCCATGGAAACTGTGGCTTATCCGATGAAAGGGTATAGAGTATAACAAACAACCCAAATAGGATTTCAGCAGCAATGTTCATGCCATGATAACTTGTTTCCTGATCCTTCTAATTGGTCAACATGCATATCCAATAGGCCTATGTTTGTCACGAAGGTTATACTCCAGAAGTATTTTTTATTGATAGATACTTGGTATATACCGGATTAATGTAACTTTATCATCTCCATGATTGGTCTTTGTCATCTTCTGGCACTCTAACAGCGTTATATAAGACAATTTGAGTGAAATAAACCTTTAAAAACAATACCTATGAGTAGTAAGCGGTGGCCTCTTTTTTGAGTTGTTGAACTAAATTTCCACTATTTTCGATGCATAATATGTTGAAAATTGCTTGAATACGGATAAATATATCACTGTGGCTTATCAGTCATTCACATTTCATATTTTCAGTATACAGTCGGTCCTTGCCAGTGGTTAGTTAGACTTAGAGCATCAGAACATCAAGGATTTGTTGGTAACGATCGAATCTGTAACACTATCAGGACCACCTGAAGACAGTTTGTTTGATGCGACTCGTTTGATGCAACTGCGACTCGTAAGAGTCTCGCTAAATGCCAAGACCCTTCGCGTTCTGAGCAGGAAGAAGTACTCGTTCCCAGGCTGTCCGCCATCCACCGAATAGAGAGACGACCAAGACAGCTTTACGACAAGTGAAGTGTATTATGTGACAGTAAATCGCACAAACAATGCGAATCTTCAAGGTAACACGTTCGGGTGAAGACATCATCTTGAAACAAGTTTGTCGCAACTAGAAAGGCTGAAGCACGGCCCGATTCACTGATGCGATAGTTTGTGTACTGCTGTTTGTGGGATTTACTGTCACAGATAATACACTTCACTTGTCGTAAGGCTGTTGTGGTCGTCTCAGACTCTGTATTCGGTGGATGGAGGACAGCCTGGGAACGAGTACTTCTATCTTCTTCCTGCTCAGAATGCGAAGGGTTTTGGCATTTTGCGAGACTCTTCCTTTTTCTATAGAGAACAGAATTCGTTGTGTACTTTTTATAACATTCATTGGTCACATGATAAACTCATCTCCTTTAACTAGCTTAAGTCGCTTGAGAACTTGATCATTGTGGACGTCACTTGCTTCTCGTATCCTTTTGCAACCGTTAGTTGTGCTCACGGTTTTATTCCCTGCGCTTTAATTGGCAGATGATGATTCAGTCACATCAAACAAACTTCGGGCCGTCCTGAGAGTGTTACAGACTCCATCGTTAACAACAAATCCTTGGCGTTGACGCAATCCGAAACTGTTGATGCTCTAAGTCTAACTAACGACTGGCAACAACCGACTGTGTACTGAAAATATGAAATGTGAAAGACTGATAAGCCACAGTGATATATTTATCCGTTTTTAAGCAATTTTCAACACACTATGCATCGAAAATAGTGGAAATTTAGTTCAACAACTCAAAAACGAGGGCACCACTTACTAGTCATAGGTCTTGCTTTTAATGGCTTATTTCACTCAAATTATGACATATATAACGCTGTTAGAGTGCCAGAAGATGACAAATTACAAGCGTCTAGTCCGTCATCCATTATTCAGCCGTCGTCCATTAGAGAATATCCGCGTCCATAATCCAAAGACCTATTCCATATTCCATATAACAGTATTAGCACCAAATTCAAAAAGACAATCATAGTATACATAAACATAGGCTTGTTTCCTGCAAGAGAGAAGCAGTTAACAGTTTTCAATGATGCCGGCAAGACATCATGATGTTCCAAAAATATCAAATCCGTGTCGCTGATCAGTATTCTTAATCCCTAATATTCGTTCAAAGACCAATCATGGGGATGTTAAAGTTACATTAATCCAGTATATACCAAGTATCTATCAATAAAAAATACTTCTGGAGTTTGGCCCTCGTGACAAACATAGGCCTATTGGATATGCATGTTGACCAATTAGAATGATCAGGAAACAAATTATCATGATAGGAACATTGCTGCTGAAATCCTATTTGGGTTGTTGTCATACTCTATACCCTTTCATCGGACAAGGCACCGACGCAGTTTCCATAGAACTCAAGCGAACAAAGAACAGGTCCAAAACAAAATGTCTGCTTCCTGAAATGAACATGGCTTCAAGATGTTGTAGTTTCATTAAGGTAGATGGCAGCACGTTCTTAAGTAGTTGTGAGAGAGATAATCACTGGATGGATTGTACTCAAACAGTTTTATTTGCGTTTGCGTTAAAAATCGTGATTAATCATGCCTGGGCATGTAATTAACCACTGTCAATTTTGTCTGTACATGGCTGCCATTTTGGATTTATGCAAATTAATCAATTTGAATAGGTATAGCCTACGTACATTGATTAAGCAGTGATAATTCATGATTGTAACACCACAGAAACATACAAAAAACTCTGTTGGACTTACTATAACACTTACTTTGTCTTTGTCCTTCTTGACTGATATCTTAACCTGGAGCTTTTGGCGGCCATTTTGAATTGATGCAAATTAGATCAACTCAAAAGGGATTTATTATGGTTCCAATGAATAGCTTGCTATCAAAAACCCATGCATATCAGACTTACTTTTAAAGCTAGACCAATTTAACCAAATTTGGTTAATGTCGCTTTTTGGGGGTAGGGGTAACTTTTGTTGACATTTGATTCCACTGTCACTATACAATACCCTGAATCATAAATATGATGCATGCAGTTATCAAAAGACTTAATAAGGAAAGTTCTTACCAATTTTGGTTGCTTTATCTACAAAATTAGGTGTCTGAGGGGTGATCGAATTTTGAGCGACCTTCAAACTGAAAGTGATTTCGGGGCAAAATTTCGCTAAATAGCGTATTTTTTTGCCGAAAAAGAAAGTTTATGGTATTGAACCATGCTAAAAATGTGTTAGTTATGTCTAAACATGATAAATAAATGTTACATTTGAATCTAATTCTGTCTACCAGTGAATTATTATATGAAAACTCAATTTCAGCATTTTGGCCGATGTCATAATCATGTATTGGGCTGTGCAGAAAAAACGCACTTGATCTGGTAGTGTTACCCAAACTTTTTCCAATGGTCTCAACATCTAGAACAGGAAAATCCCAAGTTTTGCTGTAAAAGAGAGATGTACACAGAAACCCCACCAGAGCCAGGACTAATAAGCGCATGTGCGCGATGTACAGTGGTTATTGTTTGTTTATACCTGCGTTTGACTTTCATCGAAGATAAGAGAATAAAAACTGATGCAAGTTGAATTTAATAAATGTTTCGTGTATTTCTGTTTCTTTCGCAGGCGATCTGGCGATATGATGAAACATGTAATGGGAGATAGACTATTTTGAAACTTCCAAGTTTGAGATATGTTCGGACCCGTTTCGCTTGCGACATATCCGAAAGTTGGGACAAATTACAAGCGTCTAGTCCGTCATTCATAATCCAGCCGTCGTCCATTAGAGAATATCCGCGTCCATAATCCAAAGACCTATTCCATTTCCATATAACAGTATTAGCACCAAATTCAAAAAGACAAAAGTATACATAAACATGGGCTTGTTTCCTGCAAGAGAGAAGCGGTCAACAGTTTTCAATGATGCCGGCAAGACATCATGATGTTCCAAAATATCAAATCCGTATCGCTGATCAGTATTCTTAATCCATAATATTCGTTGTAGAGTCGTCATCTAAAAATGATGTACCTCAGTCACGCTTTGATTGTGACTGTTCATATGAGTACCATGAGGATGTTGAAGTACATGGGCTCATACGGCCCCTAGCCCCGGGTTTGGGCTTAGACGTTTCATTTTGAAACATGTAGTCGGCCGGAACATGTTTCAGATTGAGACAACACATGTTTCACTGTGCAGGATGTCACATGTTTCAAACGGACACGTGTTTACGGTGACATGTCTCATATTGAGACATCATTAACACATATGAAGATGACACGTGCTTCAAATTGAAACATGAAGCCGTTTAAAAATGAAATATGTACGTACTCACATGTCCTAAAAGTTGGGGCAAAATCATGTTTCATTTTGAGACGTTAAACATGTCGCCAATTCTTACAGTGTAGGAAACACAGAGGTTTTCGAAATGTCATCCAATTCGTGAATTATACCAGCAGTTTCGAGGTGTACTAGACCAGCAGCTCACATACAAAAATGTTCAATAATATACAAACAAATCCGGGTGTTCAATATTATTATAAAAGTAGATATGGAGACTAAATTGGATGTATTAGTTATCAGGCAATATCATGAATATTACTGATGCAATATACAGAGATTCACGTTGTTTTTGAATGTGGGTTATACACTAAATGTCCCTCAGATTTCTGGTGTTTGTTCCGATATATTAGAATGAATGGTATAATTCCTTAAATGATGAAGCTGTTTTCTGTTATGATAGGGGAGACTATTTGAGATATTCCTAGTCATAAGAGAAAGTAATGGAGCATACATATATCTCTATACCTGGAAGAGTTATTCAACATCTTGATCTATGATGGAAAAAACATCATGCTAGGAGGACATCAAAGTGTAGTTTTACTTACGTATTGCCATGCGTCGCCCTCACATGCAGGGCTAGCCTTCGGTGTTACATAACCGCTATCATTTAGTGATCATGTTTCCCAGATATACTCTACTAATAACATACAACAACATACATTTTTTTTGCAGAGATACCATAGACCATAGTGTATAAGACCATAAGTCTAGCAGATCGTCTCGCGACGATGATAGCTGTATAATGTGTTTGTCTGTTGGAAGCCAGTGAGGTGAGGTGAGGTGAGGTGAGGCGAGACTCTTGGCCTCGTCAAAACCGTCCCGTTTCTGGTAGTACTCTAGATAGATTGGTCACTTTACTTGTGCGGTAAGTACGAGTCAAAACTACATGACGTTGCATTACATGAACAGCTCACAAAATTACGAAATTCAAACCTTAGCAAAGTGAGTAACGGAACGATAACTTCGACTGTTTCGTTACTGAAAACAACACCAATATTCTAACCGTGTTGATGAATGTTTTGTTAATTCCCGTATGTTGATGTTTACAATTTCTTCTAACCTGTAACGTTTACGTAATATATTCGGCGATAATATCTTCATTTTTGCTTGTAAACGCCTGGACGACAATTCCGTTGATTATTACACGGACTTCTCTCAAAACGGTTTCTTTATCGAAAAAAGTTATCATCTCCCCTGTGCGATCGCAAGTGTGCTATTGCGGTATCTCACAAAAGGGGAATAACTGATTTCCGGAAAGTTTTGCCTTTACAGCAGAGAGTATTGTCCCTTTGAACGAAAACTTCAGTGAATTCGACTTGGATGCAAGTGCATCCTCTTTTACAGGATCAACATGTATCTAATTAAGAAAATACCTAGACCGTTCAATTAGAGTAAACCGTTATGAATTCCGTGTTCATAAGATTTCATTTATTAGTCATCCTGTTTCTCATATTTACTGTGAGGCCAATGCCTGTGCTGGGTATGACATCTTACTATGATGTACTGAATCGTTTTTGTTTGTTTGTGACGAAACTCTGAGGAGGGGCGGGGGAGTGAGGGTAACATAAAGGAAAAAAATATTCAAAATGTGATCACTCTCACTGTGGAATGGAAGTTTTGGAAGGTCGCCCAACTTTTCCAGGATAGCTATTCGAGAGAAAGTAACTTAAAAAGAGAAATAATTAGAGTTTCCATCACAAGAGACATATATTTAGATGTTATAACATTTGCAGATCTGTAAGTCGCCATTCAACGGCCGCAGTTTTGGTCGATGGATCATGGAACTTTGTCAAGATAGCTGCGTAATCACGAGGGAGATTACAAAAATCTATTTTTTTTTGGATTAGAAAGGTGTCAAATTAACAAACATAGTAAGTCGAAACCGACAAAATAGCCGGGAAAGTGAAACTAACGCCAACTGGACACCAGGAACATAAACACCAACATAGCATCCAGGAGTCGAAAACATGAAACACACATTTTAGATGGTATAACAGATGTGTATATCTTTTTGTGTACATTGGACGGTCACAGTTTTGGCGGAAAGTTCACGGTATTTTGTTTTGCGGAGTCGTCTAAACGAAACAAATGCAAATGGGTATCTAACTCTAAATGGTGTCCTGGAACATTGTTTGGTCATAAGTCAGGATAGCTATAGGACCTGAGAGTCTGATCCGAGTTTAACGGGTATTCGGGGTCAGGAACGTGAAATTAACATTAGCACAACCATATGAGGCGCCGTTTGTCACTTTCTGATTTAATCTATTTATTTATTAATATCTGGTATTTATCAACCAGATATATAAATCCGTTAAACACGAAGGTGAAATAAACACTGGTTTTAGTAAAATTTAAATCCTATATCAGCGAAAATAATGCGTGGAAGATTTATAAATAACTATTTTAGATTGCTAGATATATATATCTCTAGTTACGTTATTTTTGGGGATATAAATTTATTCTATATCCTCGATCAACGATCACATTTTTATATATCCAACGAAACGTATCTTGCTGATATATATATATTTCAAATTGTGTTGTTGGAGATATATATATCCTGTCATCGTCAAAGTTCTGATATATAAATCTTGAACTGAGAAAGTTGTGGATATATATATCCTAGTGAAACATGCAAATGACTCCGATACTTATTACCCCCAAACCGCTGATGTCACCCGAAGCTCTCCAAGTCTTATCTTTACTGCGCTGGCACGTGTCGATGTGTGGGCGAACACTGAACAGTCTTTCCACAGAGTCCCGCTGTGTTGTAAACAGGCACTAATATGTGAACCATCTATCAATGTTATAGGCGAAATTTCTTTAGGCAGTTCTTGTACTCCCATCATTGAGTAATAATAAATTCTATGCTCCCATGATGCAGTCAACAAGTTTAATAGATATTTTACTACACGTAAAACGAAGATAGAACGATTTCAGATAAGGCATATAATCATGCCGTCTAATTGGTAAGTTCTGCTTATTTGGTGTTTGATTTTTCACTTTGACATAAGTCAAACATAAGCGAAAACTTAAAGTTCATTTTTTTAAATTGTGGTTTTCCCACTTTTTGAAAAGGCCAAGATGATATAATGGTAGCATGGCTTTTACTTGAGAAAAAACCCTTCCTGTTACGTTTATGTTTGTGTCATTAGCACAGACAACAATAAGGATATAAGCCTATCAGTTCAGTCAATATGACGTACATGTACGGGGCCTACCGTAATAGTCGGGCGACAAAATGTCGAAATTTGTTTTGGCCTTCTCATATATTTTAGTAGCAGTTTTCTAATTTTATATCATTATGGCACCTTTACATATATTGAAAAATCATGTTAAATTGTATACAACCAAAAACCAAAACAGCCAAAAGTCATTTGAGAGGAAAATCGATTAGGTCGAGTCTCCTGATTGAATATTTACAGACTATAATCTATGCATGAAGAGCAGTTTAAGTTACGTTTTATAAAACATGCGGATAGAAAATCCATGCATGAACGTACAAGGCTAACAGCAGGAGGAGTTTACTAGGGTAGGTAAAATCCTATAATAATTCAATCACCAAATACAATAACCTTTAATTTCATGAACAAAATTCAAATCAGTCGTCTAATAAGTTTGTTAATCCTCTAGACTCATTGAAATAACCAAGAAATAATAGTTCATCTGCATGGTTTCTGGCCATTTTGTCAACTTGCTGTTCTAATAATTTTATCACGCCCTCACTTTTTGGCGAGATATTTCACTTCTTACGATTGAATTATTAGAGGGTTTACTGCAAACGCCGCACCGTCTTTGATGATAACTAACGCCGGTGGAGACTCATGTCCACTATATCTACTATATGACTATCAAGATTTTGTACAAACATTTAACTTCCTATCAGTGGACCATTTTCGACACCTGGACATTTCTTGCCCTGGTCATTTCTACAACCACAGCAAAATCGACGACGTCACCAGTTACTCATTAGCATATCTTACTTCGGATATATATATCCAACTACTTTCTCAGTTAAGGATTTATAAATCAGATTATATATATCCAACAACAGATTTTGAAATATTTATATATCAGCAATATACGTACGTCGGATATATAAATAAGCGATCGTTGATCGAGGATATATATATATATTGAAGAAATTTATATCCAAAAAATAACATAACTAGAGATATATATATCTCATATAGTTTCAAATACGTATTTATAAATCTTTCACGTATTATTTTCGCTGATATAGGATTTAAATTTTACTAAACTCAGTGTTTATTTCATATCCATATTTAACGGATTTATATATCCGGCTGATAAATACCAAATATATATGAATAAATAAATTAAATCAGAAAGTGACAAACGGCGCCTCATACAACCACGTGCACATCTATCCATTTCATATGGCGGCTTCACAGGCGGATTCCAGGAGGAGGGTCATAGGGTGCGAGAAAATATACATGCAGCATGCACATGTTCGTGGTTGCGTACTCCATCAACTATTGCCCTCCAATTATATTACGGTTCTGCGTGCATGGATAGCATGACAAAAATAATATTAAATAGGGAAGTGAATATAGTGAAATTTATTAACTCATTATTCTACTTACATTCTGCGCATGCTCATTCTTAGGCCTTATACTCTTTTCCTCCATCCGAAGAACTGGTTTTAACGCCAGTTACTACAATATTCAAACGCCAGCAGCAGATACAAGCGCGCGATAAAACCATTTTGTCATCGTATCCAGGAGAAGGCAGCTGTTCTGGTGCATGCAAGTAAATGCATGGCCAGTGCTCAACGTACTGCGATGGAGTACCCAAATAAAACCAAACCAATGCACTAGTAGATGTAGGTCATGTTAGTTGAGTTTCTGTAAAGGACAGTATAATTGCGCATAATACTGAGAAATATCGATATAAGGACAGTTCCATGGGACAAGACTTGGGGTGGGCGGGAACAGAAGGAGTAGAGGGACGGGCGGAGTGGAATACAAGTATAGAGTCTCGCATCATGGACTCCCAATACACCGGGAAAGTAAACGTTGCATCTCGTCTGATTCACATGCGAGCTTGCATCGGACACACAGGTGAGAAATTTAATTTGTGAAACATGCAAAATAAAACGTGCATAAAGGTGAATCAAGTGGTGATACAAGTGGTTATGTATGCTATAGGGAAGATTTTCACTTAACACCACATGCTGATGAATTTGTTATATTTTATCACTAAATGTGAATCAAATGTTCATCACACCTATATATTATATGAACTTCTCTTCTGATTCACACACATAATAAACACGATTCCCTTCACATATCGTTCACACATGGTGCAACTCTGTCTGTGTGGTGTATGTAAGAAGCATATAGCCTAATTATGTGCGAAAGGAATGCACTCGAGAGCTCAATATATCTGCTTTCTCATCAAAATAATAATAATATAACAGATTTTCAAAATGCAAAACCTACAAAGTCAAATTATTCTTGAAGCTTACATGCTGAAATATCAACCTCGCAAAATTGCGATTATCGAATGCATATCAATGGATATGCAATTGATCAAATGTGCACCCTCGTCTAGTTGAGTAGTTTCATTATTTTCACACAATATATTAAGAAGTTTGATTATTTGAAAGAATCAGGATTTGTTATGCTTTGAGGTGTCCTCCTATAAAAGCAACCGGACTGTTTCCGACTTTGAAAGATACTTTAAAGCCGTTAATAACCCAAATGACCATTTCTTTAATCCTGACGAAGACCCTTGTTTTCTTTATGAACGTTATGTACAGGGCGAAACTCAAGTTATGTTTGCAGAACTCGACTCTGAAATTTCCGTGAATGAAATTATGGGTGCTATAAGTCAGTTGAAGCACAACAAATCTGCCATTCCTGATATGATTTCAAACGAATTTCTTAAAAAAGGTCAGGATGTACTTTTGCCTGTTCTTGAAAATTTATTGAATGTGATCTTCCATAAAGGGTATTTTCCCAGTGAGTTGTCTCTAGGTTATGTCATACCGCTCCATAAGAAGGGTAGCTACAATGAAGCGGAGAATTATAGGGGTATTACTTTATTGAGTAATATTGGAAAACTGTTTACCCGAATCTTGAACAATCGTTTAAATGCATGGGCAGAGGATTATTCTGTCTATATTGACGCCCAGTCTGGATTTCGTGAAGGAAAAAGTACAGTTGATAATATATTCGCATTGCACGGAATTATCTCTCATCTGCTAAATTTATGGTTCAAGTTACTCAAAGTGGGAGTTAGAGGAATAATTCTGAAAATATTTAATAGCACGTATCAAGCTGTGAAGTTCAGAGTTAAATATCAAAACATGTTAAGTGAGGATTCCTATTGCTACACGGGTGTACGCCAAGGGAAATGTCTGTAGCCGTTCCTCTTTGCTATGTACTTAAATGATATTGAAGATGAATTTTATTTGAAAGGGGCTGATGATATAAACATTGGAGACTTAAAAGTCTTTTTATTATTGCACGCAGATGATATTGTAATTTTTGCTAAAGTAGTGGAGAGTTTACAAATTGGTTTACTACTCTCCACAGTTATTGCTCGGTATGGAGGCTTGTCACAAGTTGTCTAGGCGGGTCGGATAGTAAATGAAAAGTCAAGGAACGAAATATTTCATATAAACATCTATATTCAATACATTAAACATTGAGAGAAATACAACAACAACAACAAAAACCCACAAAAAAAGAGAAAAAAATACTCAAACAAACACACGCATACACACACACACACCACGTTTCACCAGATTGACGATGACACTACAACACAAGAGTCCCGCGTCGGATCCGGCAACATTCACTGCATAACCCCGCAATGTTCCGATACGCGACGCGTTCTTCTGGACAACACAAAGTCACTTGAAAAGCAACGAGAAGATCACATTTCCGTTCCCTGGCTTCCGGCTGTCAAGCATAATATGGCGTTACAACTCCCTCTCACGTCTGGAGTACACACGTGGGCCGATCACACAGTTGAGCCTATGTTATTGCTCCTTTTTTCTGTATGGAGCACAATAACAGCCCGCTCATTCCCTTCTGTGTCGCTGCTCCCTCTCACAATTGGAACACACGTCTACTGATCGCCCAGTCCTGACACTCACGCCACTACTGTCCACTCAAGCTCTCTCCTGGCTCATGGACCAGCCACCCCCCTATGCAATGAAGAAAACAAAAGCCAGAATTGAAAAGATTAGCCATGCTGTCCTACCAAACCAGACAAGAATCAAAAATGCACAGTATGCATACATGGTTTGTTCAAAGATCAAATTCCTAGGTACATTCAGCCAAAAAACCCAAAACGGCTAGATATCAGCACTTACAACTACTGGGGTACACACAGCTTACAACAGACCCGTCTTGCTCCAGGGTTGGTTTCCAAGTGAAGTTAACCATACCTTTACCTCCTATATATACATATCACTTACATAACACCATCCACACGCATTCATCCAAAAATTAGGTTATCTGTAAAATACAGAAGTACCAATGATTTACATGAGAATAAAAACAAGGATAGTGTGCAGCTTTACCACATTAGAATACTGCTTTTGCTGATGCTTAAGCAATGCATGCAAACATCCTGGTGCAGGCCCATTAACATTAGCATATAACAGACATCAATCCCACAGTATCATTCCTAGGCAAATATAATCACCCCGAATATTTGCATAATCCATACCCCAGCATCAACAGCAAGATACAGGACACATCTGTAAAAATACCAAAGCACAAATTGCTACACACAGTCTATAAACAGGCTGACCTCCATGTGCCTCTTACACCAAGGTTAATAAACAGGACACCTCAGGCCACCCAATGCATCTATTCACACAATACATCCAGCTCTAAATCTCAACCCTAGTACATCTGCATTTAACATGGCATGAAATACAAGCTGTGGTTTCATATTAGGCCACTCAAAATAATTTCCTGTTGCACATATATACAAAGTTTGTGACAATACTCCCTATTGAAGAGAAAATTACAACTGTAAGTTTCTTCTTAACACCACAAACTTATTACATCTATACCTGTCTACTCATATAGTCTGCTCCAACGTTCTGGCAACCTTTAATGGCCTCTATGCGTATGCGATACGGCTGCAGAAACATTGCCCATCTCATTATCCTGTCGTTAATGAACTTGCTTTTGTTTAAGTACTCTAGAGGCTGATGATCTGTCTGGAGGGTGAACTCTTTTCCATACAAATACAATTGGTATTTGCGCACACCCCACACCAAGGCCAAACTCTCTTTTTCAATAGTAGAGTATGCTCGCTCCCTGTCAGACAATTTCTTGCTGGCAAATGCAACTGGGAATATACCGTCGCAATATTCTTGCAATAAAACGGCGCCAATTCCCAAGTCAGAAGCATCAGTGCGGAGCAAGAAAGGTCGACTAAGGTCTGGTAGTCGCAAAATAGGACTACACGTGAGCATTTGCCTCAGAGTTGTGAATGCGTGCTCCTGCGATTCGCCCCAGTCAACCTTGTTCGATCTACCTTTCTTTGTTAGATCCGTCAAAGGTGCAGCTATGGCAGCATAATTGGGTATAAAGTTACGGTAATATCCCGTTAACCCTATAAACGACCTTACCTCTTTCTTAGTCCTAGGTCTAGGTGCTTGCTTGATTTTGCTTACGTTACTCACATCAAGACCAATCTGTCCCTGACCCAAACAATGCCCCAAGTAATCTAGCCTCTGATATGCTAAGCTGCATTTGACTGGACGTGCAGTGATGTTTTCATCCTGTAGCCTCTGCAATACTCGACCCAACACCAGTACATGTTTCTCCCATGTCTCCGTATGGATTAAGATGTCATCAATGAAGCAATCGACACCATCCATATTGGCAAGTAACTTACGCATCATCCTATTAAATGAGGCCGCAGAGTTTACCATACCAAAGGGCATTTTCAAAAATTCAAAACAGCCCTCACTTGTCACAAAACCCGTTTTATATACATCCTCCGTCGCCACTGGTATCTGCCAATATCCTTTACTGAGATCAATTTTGGAAAAATATCGATCACCGGCTAGTTTTGCAAAAATGTCCTCCGCGTTAGCCATAGGTTCATTATCAAATACAGTAATATGGTTCAATTTCCGGAAATCAATACACACGCGATTAGAACCGTCCTTCTTTTTTACAACCACCACCGGAGAAGTGTAAGGAGAGTCTGACCGACGAATTATCCCCATATCTAACATGCTTTGAACTTCCTTGCTAAGCTCTTCCCTAATATGATAAGGGACAGGGTAGGGTTTGCTTTTAATGGGCACTTCACTAGTCAGTTTTATCCTATGTTCGGTCAATGTTGTTGACCCAGGCAAATCAGTAAACACCGCTTTGTATTTACTTACTAAATCCTCAACACACTTGCGCTTCTCACATGCAAGCTCAGGATCGATATCCACATCACGAAAACACTCCTTGCCTTGTGCAGTATGTAACTCCAATAGCTCCTCATCGTTAATGCTATCTCCCGGACCATACTCACTGCATTGCACTACAGCAGTACAAACCACCTGCAACACCGAACCACCCTGACTGACCTTGACCTCAGACAAAGACCTCGACACATATCCCTTGAGCAAGTTTGCATGATAAACCTTGGACACACCTTTCACCTTAACCCGGTAGTCAGTTGGACCCATTACCTTTTCCACCACAAAGGGACCTTTCCATTGCATTAGCAGTTTGTTGTAGTTAGTGGGCAACAGTACTAACACTTCATCCCCTTCCTTAAACTTCCTAACTCTAGCTTTCCTGTCATAACGGTGTTTGTAACGCTTCTGTGACTTTTCCAACTCCAATCGAGCCACCTCCAATGTCTCTTCCAATCGGTTTCTTAAGTCTACCACATACTGATAACTATTTTTCACTTCAGCATCAGCAAACTGACCTGTCCACAACTCCTTCAAAATTTGCAAAGGTCCTCTAACCGTTCTTCCGTACAACAACTCAAATGGTGCGAACCCTGTACTCTCCTGAGGAGCTTCACGATAGGCAAAGAGCAATGGATTAATGTACCTATCCCATTCCTTCGGTTGTCAGCACACAATCGTTTCAACATGCTTTTCAACGTCCCATTAAACCTTTCCACTAAGCCATTACAGGCTGGATGATACGGAGTAGTCGTCAACCGCTTGATCGACAGCAACCTACTAACTTCGTGCATCATACCCGACACAAACTGAGTACCCAAGTCAGTGAGTATTTCAGCAGGAACTCCAACCCTACTAAAAATACCTACAAGAGCCTCTGCCACAACCTCGGAAGTTATCGTTTTGAGTGGTATAGCTTCGGGATATCTTGTGGCATAATCCACCAATGTCAGAATATAACGATGCCCCCGATCAGAAGCTGGATAAATAGGCCCTACCAAATCGATAGCTACTCTAGCAAACGGAACACCTACCAATGGCATCCTCTGAAGTGGAACTTTTGGCACCCTGCCTTTGTGTACCGTTCTCTGGCAAATATCGCAAGACCGACAATACCTCGCAACGTCTCCTTGAATTCCAGGCCAAAAGAAACAAGTAGTTATCTTAGCCAATGTTTTCCTAACACCAAGATGTCCACCAAACACTGAATCGTGCGCTAGCATCAACACTTGATCACGCAACAAACTCGGCAGTACTAGCTGTTTAACAACTTGACCCTTGTTAACTTTCGGAGAGAGATATTTCCGATACACCAACCCATCAATCACCTCATACCACATGGTAGCTGTACCTCTACATCTGATCTCTTTCTGCTTCCTTACCGAGTCTAATGACCTATCCTGCTGTTGAAAAGTTTTCAAATCCGCATACGTAACAGGCTTGTCCACTTGATTGACTGGTACCTTAAGGGACTTAAATGGCTTTGGCAAAGCCTGACTACGTGTTGTAACAGCCGCTACAGCATTGCCATCAGACCAATTAGAATCTGGACTACCCGGAACCTTAGCACCTGCCACATTTCCTATAACAAGGTCATACACCGGACTTTCCATAACCATTGCCTCCACCTGACCTATAAAATAGGGCGTGTCGATATCAATCATTGCTGTTGGCACTTTCCTGATAGACCCATCGATCAATTGACAATAATTAACCTTTCCAGTCAACTTGTGCGGTGGAACCAAACACCCCTTAACTACCACACCACTACACCCGGTATCACGTAATGTGTCAACCAACACACCTTCGACTCTTCCCTTTACTACAGGCATTGCTAGTCTATAATCTTCAGACAAATGATCACTACGTGCACTGCCTACTAACGGTAAAGTCTTTCCACATGCTAAGTTAATACGATCACTCCCAATACAACCACAACCGTCATCTCTATCTTCATTTGAATAAGGACCACCTAACACTAAAGCTGCTTTCTGACGCCGAGGACAGTCCCTAGCCATGTGTCCAACCTTATCGCACATATAACATTTGCGCAAACGATTCTGATCGCCAACCTTCTCTCCCCCTACTCTACAATCTTTGGCAAAATGGCCGAATCGATTACACCTGTGACACTGGATAGTAGACTTTCCCATCTTCGAAGTATAAGACGTCCCTTTGTTACCTCTATCACCAGCAAGCTGGCGTCCGTGAGCTTCCAAAAAATCTTCAGCTGCGTCTGCCATTTTGTCCAGAGTGTCAAATTTCCGTTCCCGCAAAAAGACAGCTCCATCTTTAGGACATGATTGTATAAATTGCTCCTTAATGATCAAATCTGAAAGCCCCTCGAAACTTACATCAGTGTCGGACAATGCAACCCATCTAGACAGATACCGCCCTAACCTACATATAAACTGACCGGGACTCTCACCAACCTCTGCTTTACTCTCCCTTAGCTTTCTTCTGAAACCCTCCTCTGTTAACTGGTAGCGTTTCAAAATAGCCCCTTTCAACAGATCATACTTGTCGGCCTCATATGGTGATAATCTAGCGTACACCTCCAATGCTTTTCCAGATAATAGTGCACTCAGATAGGAGGCCCAATTGTTACGATCCCATTCCTGAGCAATAGCAAACCTTTCAAACCGTTCTAAATAGGAGTCTAAATCATCCTTACCATCTACAAAAACCGGCAACTTGGGTAGCTTTGCAAAACTATGGCCACTGTGTCCATTATGATGACTAGCCTCTAGCTCAGTGTTTTGCTCTAACCTAGACTGGCCTAGCTCTAACTCCTTCACTCTTGCCTCATGGTCTCTTTCAATCCTAAGCTTTTCTATCTCACTCTGACGCTCGCGATCTTCTTTTTGAGTCTCCTGTTCAAACTTTTCCTTTTCTCTAAGCTCGCGCCGTTCCTCTCTATCTCTATCCTGCTGTTCTTTAACCCACGCCTGTAATTCCTTCCCGTCATAACCCAGCTTAATCCCTAGCTCGACTATTTGCTCCATCACTAAAGTTATCACAAAACTTCAAACCCAAAAATGCCACGCTGCAATATACATCCACAAAGAAAAATAAATCTTCACTATCTGGCACGAATCTTTCCAGAAGTAAAACATATTCACAAAATAAATCATCATTGGCATAAATTGGCTTATACTCACAACCGTAGAGCACCCACCAGCAGTCCACAATCTCTACAGATACAAAGAAAATAACAATTAATCAATTGATATAATACATCTAATATATCACATAACAAACACAAACTTTCCATTTACAGATATTATAATCCTATCCTGGACGAGCCCCCATATGTCACAAGTTGTCTAGGCGGGTCGGATAGTAAATGAAAAGTCAAGGAACGAAATATTTCATATAAACATCTATATTCAATACATTAAACATTGAGAGAAATACAACAACAACAACAACAAAAACCCACAAAAAAAGAGAAAAAAATACTCAAACAAACACACGCATACACACACACACACCACGTTTCACCAGATTGACGATGACACTACAACACAAGAGTCCCGCGTCGGATCCGGCAACATTCACTGCATAACCCCGCAATGTTCCGATACGCGACGCGTTCTTCTGGACAACACAAAGTCACTTGAAAAGCAACGAGAAGATCACATTTCCGTTCCCTGGCTTCCGGCTGTCAAGCATAATATGGCGTTACAACTCCTTCTCACGTCTGGAGTACACACGTGGGCCGATCACACAGTTGAGCCTATGTTATTGCTCCTTTTTTCTGTATGGAGCACAATAACAGCCCGCTCATTCCCTTCTGTGTCGCTGCTCCCTCTCACAATTGGAACACACGTCTACTGATCGCCCAGTCCTGACACTCACGCCACTACTGTCCACTCAAGCTCTCTCCTGGCTCATGGACCAGCCACCCCCTATGCAATGAAGAAAACAAAAACCAGAATTGAAAAGATTAGCCATGCTGTCCTACCTAAGAATCAAAAATGCACAGTATGCATACATGGTTTGTTCATAGATCAAATTCCTAGGTACATTCAGCCAAAAAAACCAAAACGGCTAGATATCAGCACTTGCAACTACTGGGGTACACACAGCTTACAACAGACCCGTCTTGCTCCAGGGTTGGCTTCCAAGTGAAGTTAACCATACCTTTACCTCCTATATATACATATCACTTACATAACACCATCCACACGCATTCATCCAAAAATTAGGTTATCTGTAAAATACAGAAGTACCAATGATTTACATGAGAATAAAAACAAGGATAGTGTGCAGCTTTACCACAATAGAATACTGCTTTTGCTGATGCTTAAGCAATGCATGCAAACATCCTGGTGCAGGCCCATTAACATTAGCATATAACAGACATCAATCCCACAGTATCATTCCTAGGCAAATATAATCACCCCGGATATTTGCATAATCCATACCCCAGCATCAACAGCAAGATACAGGACACATCTGTAAAAATACCAAAGCACAAATTGCTACACACAGTCTATAAACAGGCTGACCTCCATGTGCCTCTTACACCAAGGATAATAAACAGGACACCTCAGGCCACCCAATGCATCTATTCACACAATACATCCAGCTCTAAATCTCAACCCTAGTACATCTGCATTTAACATGGCATGAAATACAAGCTGTGGTTTCATATTAGGCCACTCAAAATAATTTCCTGTTGCACATATATACAAAGTTTGTGACAAGGCTAAATATGAACATCAGTAAATCAAATATTGTTTGACTTAGCATATGATAACGAAAGAATTGCGATCGTAAATAAATTTACATATTTAGGTATTGTTTTCACTACTGGGGGTGCATTTGCAAATACTCAGTTAACTCTTGCTGGGCAAGCACAAAAAGCGATATTCAAATTGGAGAAATACTTGGGCAAATTCGGTGATATTGATTCAAAACATCGCTTAGAATTATTCGACTAATTAATCCGTCCAATACTTAATTATGGCGCAGAGGTGTGGGGGTTTGTAAATGCACCACAGATTGAACGTGTCCATTTACAGTTCTGTAAGTAAATTCTTGGTGTTAAGCAGTGTACTCAAAATGATTTTATTTATGGAGAGCTTGGACGTTGTCCAATGAACATCAATGAACATCTTAATTGTAAAATTTTGGCTAAAAATTCTGAAATCCAGTAATACTAGCATTGTACATTGTGCCTACTCAGCTTTAAGGAGGGACCTGCTACAACGGCGTAGACTTAATTGGGCATATCTACTCAGAGACTTGCTTAGCAATTTGGGAGCTTTCTATGCTTGGGAATTTGAAACAGTTGGAAACGAAACTGTGTTTGTTTCTTTAATAAAACAGCGCATGACTGACAATTTTGTTCAAAATTGGCAGTCCCGCTTAGCTGAATCCAGTAGGGCAAGATTATATGGGAAATTTTGTGTTTATAAATTTCAGTCTTATCTGGAAAATATATGCGTATGGAAGCTTAGAACGGCCGTAACAAAATTGAGAACCTCCTCACACAGATTGCATATTGAAGTTGGTAGATGGAGAAAACCAGTTAAAACTCCTTTGGAAGAACGTAAATGTACACTGTGTAACGTCATCGCAGATGAATATCACTTTGTTTTGAAACGCAGTAGGTATGCTGATTATCGTGAAAAGTACATTGATAAATACTATTGGAATAATCCTACGAGGGATAAGTTTATTAGATTACTTAGCTCTGAATGTGTGTATATTAATAGAAAGCTTGCATTGTTTGTTGATAAAGCTTTTAACCTGAGAGATGCATTGGTAGACGTAATATGACAACCTGGCGTACTTTCTCCCGCCAACGCAGTAACTTAATGTACTTGTCATGTTGTGGGATGCCCCAGAGCCGCCATCAAATGTTTGTATTGATTCTACATGTATGCTCATAGGCCGGTAGGCCTACTGCAATAAAGTTCATATCTATC
>JAVTVY010027153.1:0-100278 GCA_036873755.1 Hanleya hanleyi
GCAACACGAGAGTGTGGAAAGAGGGCCCGAGCCAGTACTCGTATAATTTGCTCGGCACATTTTCACAGAAAGACATCATTCGAGGACATCTACAGCGTAGCAGTTGAATTCGGGTACAAATCAAAACTAAAGAGAACAGCTATTCCAACTATCAAACCTAAGAACAATCATAATGTGACGGCAAAGAAATCGGACAAGGAGAATCTATCACGGACATCGGCTGAACGAACCTAGCCTGCAAGCGAGGCCTCGGGCAGGGAGACGGCTGTACATGCCCTGCTCGCTCTCGCGTGGCATTTGTTGCTTGAGCACCTACAGGTTAGACTGGATGAGTCTCTATTTCATATATACTATTTAATAATAATAAAATGATCTTTCATAAATATATATACGTTTGATAAGTAAATAAATAAAAACACCAATTGGAGTGAATGGCTGTAGATACAGAAGTGATAATTATACTTTCATAATCCCTTGACATTTGAGATTGTGGGAATATCATTCGATTTCAATTTAATTGAGGTAATTTGTCGAAAATTTAGCAAATGTGAATGCCGATCCACTCACCACGGCTTACTTTTCGCCATTAATGTCCAAAGTTTTTTTATCAAACTATATAATTCTGAAATTGGTATTTCATGGGGATTATGGGAAAACAAACAAAATTCAAATCGGACGTATATCAGTAGAGTTATCAACAGTTTACTGTCCATACTGCCGAATCCCGGAGTTTATCCCTTCGAAAAGGCTGCCTCGGTCAGTAACAACAATAACAACACAGATGTGCTCGTTCTTTACATCACAGAATCGTTCTACATTCAATACAGTTTGAAATATATGGACATTTGGTCTTATAGATGACGATAATAAGGTTTCCAGTCAAGTTGCATACCAATCTGTATTCAACAAACGACGTCTCCGAATCCTGTCGTCGTCGAGTTCCACGTTGTCAGAGTGGTTGTCACTGTCAGAATCGGAGCCGTACGGCTTAAATTGATAGGGCTGAATTCCGCCGTTGGTCTGCAAACAACTGTTAATTTGCCCGTCATCATCCTCCTCTATGTCTATTTCATCTTCTTGGCGAAAAATATTTCCATCTAAGCAGCTGATATCGCTCGAATCGACATCTGAACCGGAGCTCTGACTGCACTCGCTTTCCATGTTATCCGCTGTTTTTTTCTCAGGCAACTTCCCTGCGTGACGTCATCAACCCAGCTGTGAAAGTGTGGAAAAGCCCACTTTGCTCCCATATTACGTGTGTTTCTGATCAGATTAGAATTTTTTCAATATTTTTTTCATACAAAGTGAAGTATGAACTATGATTTTTAAGGATTTTTAGACCAAAAAAAATTCCGTTTGGGTTGACCTTTAAGATATGGAAGATAGGAAAGTGGTCTATAATATCGGTCAGGAGTATTCCAGATAGAAGATTATTCCCATGAAAATTAACGAAGACATATCTATGAGTGTAGCTGTAAGAGCAGTAACTCTTGTCGGTTTTGTAATTTGCGGGAAAAAATGGTGAGATTTCATGAATTCTTGAAATCCTTGGGACCATGGTGTTCCGTTTTAAATGTCGATGTTATAGTCGCCCATTAAAACACATGTTTTCTTCTCCGAGTGAATAGTTTGTAAGATTGGTAACAGAAAAGTATTGAAGTTGTTTCAATTTTCCCCGAAACATTTTCTCTGACACGATTATATGAAATGTGACATAGATGCACGCTCGACAGATGATGGAGGGCTACATTTCGTAGCTATAGCTCCGGTTGAGTTTTTCGTAACGTACTAGTGTGACCGGGTTATTCAGTATACGAGTCCCTGTGCACAGTTGACAACGCAACAAGGGACGTGGTTCTGTTCGTAAAACTGCTCCGAATGACGGCCTTTATTTTCATAAACTTTTCATATTTTCATTTTCTCTTGACATTTCTTTTCCATATTACATATAAAATATAACTATGAACATTTCTGTGAATATTAAGTCTAAATTTCCAAATAGAGAATCATTTGACATCACGTACATGTTGTGTCAGGGAAGTGAATGGCGACCACGCCGTGAAGGTAAAAGTTTGGGATTTGGATTGGGATTTTCCATGCAGTTCATAAACCTTGAACTGCAGGTTTGAATACCCTGAACTCGTGTCATTCCAGGTGCATATTTACCCACCCATGAATAAAGGTACTGGATAGTTCTGACATCGATAGTTTGGCGTTTTGTCTGGTTCTTGCTTCATTGTGTCCGTGGATGTCCGTGGACGTCCGTGCATGCCTGTTCAAATTTCCCGCAAGCGATAATTTCCTAACGCTTTGTTGGATTGTTCCGAAATTCAGCATACGCATTCCTTGCGACAAGATGCCAGTTGGTTGCATTTCAGCAACATCTGCGTGAAGGTGGCGCCACTGGGTCAAAATGGGTTTTGCTTCTTTGTGTCCGTGGACGCCTGTTAAATTTTTTCACAAGTGATAACTTCCAATCGCTCCGTCGGATTCTCCCGAAATTCGGCATACGCATATCTTGCGACAAGACGCTGGTTGCTACTGCATTTCAGCAACATCTGCCTGAAGGTGACGCCACTGAGTTTCGCTTCTTCGTGTCCGTTCCAGTTAAAATGGGTCTTGCTCTCTTTGTGTCTGTGGATGTCTGTTCAAATTCTTCACAGGCGATAACTTCCAAAGGCTTTGTCAGATTCCTTCGAAATTTAGCATATACACTCCTTGTGACCAGACGTGGGTTGGTATTGCGTTTCAGCAAGATCCACCTGAAGGTGTCGCCACTGGTTCTTGTTCCAATCTTCTGTGCATGTCCGTCGTTTCCATTCAAATTCTTCCAATTGCTTTGTCTAATTAGGCATTCCTAGGGATGCCTTATGTGTTTGTCATTTTCTTCTTTCTTCCGCTTCTCGCTGTTAGTTTTGAATTCTATGTCACTTTAAATGAAGGACACCATTTTCTTAAATATTGCCGTCCAGTCCTTCTATTCCGCATCATCTGATTTACACTAAAGCTTTTGCAGGAACCATATCTGATTTCAGAAGTATAATATGAAATAACTGGCGGGGGAATCCACGCAGTACCGAACCCCTGTTGGTTTTGAATTTCGTGTCGCCTTAAATGAAGGACAACACTTCCTTCGATTTTGTTATCAAATCATTCTATTCCACATCAGATGATTTACCCTAAAGCTTTTGCATTAACCATATTTTTTTTATTTCAGAAGCATAATATATGAAATAACTGGCGGGGAAATCCCCGCAGTACTGAACCCCTGTTTTTTTTTTATTTCGTGTCATCTTAACTGAAGGGCAACATTTCCTTCAATTTTGCTACCAAATAATTGTATTCCACATCATATGATTTACCCTAAAGCTTTTGCACGAACCATATTTTATTTCAGAATTATAATATGAAATACCGAACCTCTGTTTTTAAAAAAAAAATTTTATTTCGTGTCATCTTAAATGAAGGACAAAATTTCCTTCAATTTTGCGATCAAATAATTGTATTCCACATCATATGATTTACCCTAAAGCTTTTGCACGAACCATATTTTATTTCAGATGTATAATATGAAATACCGAACTCCCGTTTTTTTTTATTATTATTTCGTGTCATCTTAAATGAAGGACAAAATTTCCAATTTTGCTATCAAATAACTGTATTCCACATCATATAATTTACCCTAAAGCTTTTACGCGAACCATTTGTGTCCACACGTGTAACTTACTATATAAATTACAACTGAGTTCCTAAAGTTTGGGTGCACACTGTGCATATGATCAATTTCCTGAATTGAACTGAATTCGACCTTGTGGTTTTCCAGACTGACAGATGATGGCATGCAGTTGTCAGTGTGTTTTTTTCATGTACAGGGAGCTTTCTATGGCTTTCATGTCAGCACACCTACCACTACCCTCAAGGAGAGCATGTCCCCACACCCAGGGCGCCGAACCGCACCCTATCTCCCAAACTAGCCCTCGCCCGATCCTCATATATTGTGTTTGAGTATATATATATATATCTCCAATATATCTTGGCAGGTGTTGAAATTTGTGTGTTGTCTGCAATATTGGGATAATTCTGCCACCCCTCAATGAATTGCAACCCCAAAAGGTTTTAATTTATCAGGCACAGACCCATGTTTTTTTATTTGGTAAGTGGGTCCCTTGAATGAATTGTTTTTCATGCCAATCTGCCTCTGGGTGGCGCCACCTGGGGCCAAGTTAAAATTGCATCTCCAGACAATAACTTTTGAAAACCTTTTAGGATTCTTTCCAAATTTGGTGTGTAGTACCCTGCCTCAAGATCTGGCTTGAGAATGTTTTTCATGTTGATTCGTGTATAGGGGGACCACCTGAAAGCGAAGTTAATTGTTTCCAGACAATAAATTTTGAAAACCTGAACCGATTCATTCCAAATTTGGTGTGTAGGTACCTCGCCTCAATTTCTCGTTTGGCATTGTTTTTCATGCCGATGCACATATAGGTGGCACCACCCTGGGGCAAGTTTAAAATTATGTTTCCGGACAATAACTTTTTAAAACTTGAATGAATTCTTCCCAAGTTTGGTACACATGTACCTTACCTGAAGGTTTCGCTTGGGATTGTTTTTCTTGTCGTTTTTGTCGATGGCACCACCTGTAGGTCAAGTTAACATTTTCTATTTTCAATGTCAAGGAATCTTGCCTCAAGATCTCGGTTGGGATTATTTTTTATGCCTATCTGCCTATACATGGCGCTACCTGTGGGCCAAGGTAAAATTGCATTTCCGGACAGTAACTGTTGGACCTGAATGGATTCTGTTAAATTTGGTATGTGGGTACCTTCCCTCAAGGCATCTTATGGGGCCATGTTAATGATGTTTTTCCTAAGTTTTACGGTTTTCACTTTCTTCACAAATAATAAATGTTTCCTTTACTAAAGATCCAAAAGCGATGCCTTCTCAATCGTATTCGATGGACTGTGTTTAGTTTCTGCAATATACGGCATATGCATTCTTTGTGACAAGATGTTGATTGGTATTGCATTTCAGAAAGATCTGCCTGTAGGTCGCGCCACTAGGGTTCTTTTGCGCTGCAAGCAATAACTTTGAAAGGCTTTGAAATGTCGCTCGCAATTTGGTTTCCGGGTAATAACTTGAGAACTGCTCATCGAATTCTTCCCAAATTAGGCATGCATATACATTGTACCTACCATTAGATGTTGCTTGGGATTGTGTTATCCACTTCTGCTAAAGTGACTCCGCCTGACGACAGAATCTGAAATTTGTTTTTGGCCACTAACTTGAGAACTGCATGCTCATCGGATTTTTCTCAAATTTAGCATGCATGTACCATGTCAGGAGATGTTGCATGGGATTGCCTTTCTCTCACTTGCACTTAAGGTGGTGCCACCTGGTGGTAAAATCCCAAATTTGTCTCCGGGTAATACCATGACCTAAGATGTCGCTTGAGATTGCGTTTCACCCACTTGCACCTATAGTTGGGGCCACCTGGTGTTAAAATCAAAATTTGTTTTCAGCCATTAACTTGAGAACTGCTCATCAGAATCTCCTCAAATTTAGCATGCATGTATCATGCCAGGAGATGTTGCGTGAGATTGCCTTTCGCTCACTTGTACTTACAGGTGGTGCCACCTGGTGGCGAAATACCAGATTTGTTTCCGGGTAATCACTTGAGAACCGCTCGTCAGATTCTTCTTAAATTTGGTATGAATATACCATGACATATGATGTCGCTTGGGATTGTGTTTCGCCCTCTTGCGCATACCTCGTATCAAATCTAAATTTGATTCCGCTCATCGGATTTTTCTTCAATTTAGTATGCAGATGATATGATATGATATGTCTCTTGGGATTGTATTTCGCCTGCTTCTGCATACTGGTGGCGACACCTGGTAGACAAATATGAAATTTGTTTCTGGCAATAATTTGACAACTGCTCATCGGAATCTTCTCAAATTTGGTATTCATATGCCATAAGATGTCACTTGGGATTGAGTTTCGCACGCTTGTGCATACAAATCTAAATTTGGTTTCCGGGCAATAACTCTTCAGATTCTTTCCAAAGTTCGTATGCTGATACATGTACCATGTGATGAGATGATGTTTGAGATTGCAATTCGCCCACTTGCACCTACAGTTGGCGACACCCGGTGGCAAATTTAAAATTTGGTTTCCGGACAATATGTTAAGAATACATTCAGCTTCTCGTCACAATTTGGATTGCAGATAATACTGTAATAATCCCCAGGCGGAGAGGGGTATTAGTATTTTGAAAGAAATTGCGGTTTACCAAATAATAAAATATAGGCCAGTAATTCCACAGGTAATCCAAGTATAATTGACTCCAACAGGTAATCCAATGTGTAATCCAAGCGTAAGTGATTTCCACAGGTAATCCAATAATATTGCTTCACTGTAACTAGGACTCAATGATAACACAGGTTTTCGGGTCTATATGGTTTATTTCCTTCATAGAATAACCAAAATAACATTACAGTTGATCAAATTCACAATCGTGGATAGCACTACAGATGGAGTGAGCCAATGGTATTACCCGCCCCTCAAATGCGCAGTAAACTCGCCTCACTATACTACTGATCCCATGTTGGTATATGGTAATTCACATCCAGCCAATACTAACCGTATCAATGATATTACAGGTACGGCAGGCAGCCTTAATCCATATAAATTCAGTATGGTAAATATAATTCTAATACAATGTCAATACAATTCCACTAAATTGGTACTGGCCAAGCTACGATTGAACTCGCCGGCGGCGTGTTGCTGTCTGCCATTGCTCGTTACGACCCGGTATTCATAGCCTCTGGTGCCCGGGGCTGAGCACTATTTCGCTCGCAAAAATTATTGGTAAACAGTAAAATTTTCATTTCCAAGTTGTGCTCTACTTGTGCTTAATAATTATTTATGCTCATGTAACAATTATCATCGAAAAATAAACTTATTTCATAGAAAATAACAAATAGCACAACTTCCTTTACCCGACCCGATGAATTACCTCTATTCACAACATGGCGAATATGAAATGCAGCAAGATGAACATTTAACAATAACATACAGTATATTTACAACAAAGTATGTAAGTGCTCAATTTGTGATCCAACGTTAATTTATCTCTACTTTTAGATAACATAAACAGTAAGACTCGATTTATCGTGAATATAATAGAGCACAAATGTATATTCCCGGCAGTCAGCAAAGTCCACATACTTTATACATGGCGTACATTCCCACCTGATGCAAGACCAACTATGACAACAAATATCTTTTAAATAACGCCTGACCTGCCTTCTAACATAATTTTCCCCAGAAATATAGTTATCAAGGAATATAATCTTGAACGGATGGCACTTACTTTGCAGGAATAAATCTGTTGCCCAATTAAATACACAGGGATGTCAAAGTAATTCTCTAGCAGACGAAGTATGCGTATGAGCACAGAGAAGTCAAACATCCGCGCATATAGTCCGCACAGAAAATCCGTATTCTGGATTCCAAAGTTCATCCGAATGTCAATTAATACCACAGTGTGCCACCAACATCTAGAAATATTAAATCGGAATTATAAAACACAATAAATGGTAAACTTTTGCTGAGTGTAACCGCATTACGCACACACTTGTAGAATAACAAAATGGCTATGTACATGAAGCAGGAGGGAGAGACCAGAACATGCTTGGAGAAGATCTTGAACAGGTCAGTCATTCATACGAGGAAATGTTGTCCAAAGCTATGATTTAGTGTCACTATAAACAAACGTAAGTCCACTTGGTAGGAGATTTGTCAGAGTTTATACGAGCTCTCTGAATTTGTACCAGTTTATGACACTTCGCGAATGAATGAGCCGGCGCCCATATTCCAACATTTATTTACATTGTCAGATTAGGGAATATGCCCCACACGCATTACAATATGCCTTGAAATGTCACTTGGGGTTGCTTCTCGGTTACATAATTTCCATGCTTCACTGCATGGAAACTATATTACAGAAGCAAACAACGTTCAGTCAACCGTTCTGAGTTGATTTTAAAACTTGGGAAGGCAGAAAGACCCTTCAGCATCCAACGCCTATGAAGTAGCAGTTGCCCCCCCTCATGTATATTCCCCGAGACCAACAATGGTAACAAATATTGCTGCCATTTCGGTGGGGGACTTAGCATCCTCTGGCTGCTTGTCCTGTAACACTGAAGTTCAACGTGGGGATGGATGAAGAAAACAAAACCAGAGCATCACATCTGGAAAACACAGAATTTGAGCTAGTGGATTCGAGATCCCAAAAGATAGAAAGGAAATCGGTAAACATTTAGCAAGTATGCTCCTGTAGTGGAAGTCTTTGATATTCCCAAAGGTGAATGCCTAAAAATTTACGAGAGTGAGGAATCCTCTCCCTTTGGGTATAATGGACCTTCATGCTTGGGACAGAAACTGCCTATTACCACGCCAATGACAGAGAAGTGGGGAGTTGTCCAACCTTTTCTCGCCATCAGTAGTGAAGCAGTATCAGCTCTGAATCCAGCACATTTGCTTAGTTTGGTCAGAGGCATGTCATTGGAAGACAGACAACTGTTTTCATAAACAGTGACACTTGTCGTTCAGCAAACAGCCTATGAGCTTTTCCCATCGTAGTGGTTCGTAAAGATACTGTGCATTGAATATAGAGAATTAAATCTTAGAACAAAACGAAACACGTTTGTTCCACACCGAATGGATGAGACCATGGATGCCCTCGCTGGATTCAGGTGGCTACTGTATTTGACCTCAAGTTTGAGGTTAGGATTTTGGCTAGTCGAAGTAGCAGAGTGACACAGAAAAAGAACCGCCTTCAGTGTTGGCTCTCTACATTTCTTTCAGTCTAGCGTGATGCCGTTCGGACTAATAAACAGCTCAATAACCTTCCAGAGGCTATTACAGATGTACATTGATGTGTTCGGATCAAAGAAGGGGACATTTGTCTGTGGGGTCCTATGACTTCGTGTCAGTACTCCGACATCGTTTTTCACCACCGTGTTAATGTTGCGTTTAATTGTTGTCTGTATATGGTGGACGGTTCGTCCCCGAGGCTTGCCCATTGTTCAAATCATTGATTGTAGTTTTGTGACTCTGGTGGAGAATGAAGCGCTTGGTCGGCGTCGGGCCTCACAGGTGTTTGTTCTGAATACGAACTTACATTCAATAAATACTTCCTCGTTTGAGCCGTTTTTAACTATCTGGCTGTCACATATATCATAATTTTCCAACAGATGACTTGATCGGGCTTTCACATCATCGCTCTGAAATATTTGTTCTAATACCGCTCAAGCCGGTGCTGGCGTCATGTAAAATCAATATGTCCACATGAATAGCTGCAATCAATGCTTGACTGGGATACAGATTATCACAGGGATCTCTTTTAGTTCTTGGAGCTTTTTTCAGAAATATGCCGTCAGTATATTTGTCTGTGAGGCCATATGTCAGTACGCCGGCATCGTTTTCTAGCACCCTTTCGATGTTGCGTATAATCGGTGACCCTTTCCTGGGTTACTTATTGATCTTTTCAAAGAACATAGGTGAACACATGAAAAAGTTAGACCCGGTTTTGAATAGGCTGCAATTCTGAAAAGGACTGAAAAGATGAAGTACCTTGGTCTATCGTGTCCGAGCAGGGAGTTTGTACCGACTCGGACAAAATTTATGCATTCGTCGAATGGCCAGCACGACGAAATGTAACGGAGATTACTAGGATTCTCAGAAATTTTTCATCGGTTCGTGAAGGGCTTAGAGAAGAACTCCCAGCCCTGAAGCAATCACCCATTTAGAATCTACATTATTATTTATAGGGTTAGAAATGTTTCACTATTTAAGATCGAGTGACATCAAGTTGAAATATCAGAGGATCAGAAGCAGCGTACGGTATTCACACATGTATGGTCTAAACGGATTCTACGAATTCAATCGGATGCCGCCTGGTTTGGTTAACGGACCGGCTAAATACCAACAACTGACTAGTCCTTACTAGATCATTTACATAGATGACATTTTGATCTCCATTCGGAGAACACACGATTCAGTTCAAACAAGTAACGAGTAAAGCATGAGCCGCAAAGGTGCTCTTTCATTACAGACGATGTCCGACACAGAGGTCAAACAATATCCTCAGAATGGATTTACGCCGATCCAGACAATGAAAGCAAGATGGCGAAATCTCGTTCTACCGAGTCTGGAATATGTTTAACGCTTTCTTGGATTCGCGATCTGTTACCGCACATTTATTACAGAATTTCCCCATATAGCGCGACTGCTGACCGAAATTATGCAGACAAAGAGCAGGCGGCCGTCCGGAATGGGGATTAATGATTTCTCGTCGAGATACGATCAGGATTCCGCCTTCGAAGACACTGAGTCTACGTTGTCTACTCCGCCGATATTGACTTATGCTCATCATTCTCTACCATTCGAACTCCATACCGTTGTCATTGACCTAGGACTTGGTACAGTGCTCTATGAACAGCAGGTAGATTGTTACGCTATCGGAGGTTTCAGTATGTACAACGACTACAAGTTTTCTAGCTTTGAAGTAAGTTTGGAAAAGGACTACACTATGTTGCCAGACATTTATTGGAGACGTTCTAACTCGGGTAATCTCGATCCTATGGGTCACAGGCGGTTAGCTTCCCTTTCCAGCTACAACTTTAAAATAGAGTATGGTGTTGGAAAGGCCAACGTTGATGCCGCTGCGCATTCTGGGATTCCAGAAGATGCACCGGGTAGAGAATCCGTCCTCAAGAATTCCATCACAGCCGACTGTATATGTGCTGTACCGGTGAGAGTTTCCGCGACACCGTTGGTGAAGGCGATGCGTCGCGCAACACGGTGTTCTACACAGAGAAAGGAGTAGAGGCAAATGCCCTCCACTTGTGCAATTGTCAAACACTGAAGTAGCGGACGTTCCAATTTGACAAAACTTGCGTTATATATTAAATAAATATGTTTTAACCCAATAGCGGTAAGCTGGCAACATCGGAAACAGTTGGTATTGCCAAAGATGTTCATTTCGAAGGAAATGTAGGCTGTAGGATGATTCGAGTAATTATGGGCCGGTTGATATCTGGTTTTAGGGATCGGATTCATTGGCCTGGTATGTCTGAAAATGCGGGGAAATGGGTTCACAATGTCCACATTGTCTGAAACGAAGGCCTATGTTGACTTTGAAGGTTGGGTTTGATGATATTTTAATAATAACAGCTCACTTTACTTGGTATGCGCAAGTAGCATGACCGCAAAAACAACCGCCAAATTACGGCTTTACGACTTAGCCAGCTTCTCTCTTGCAGGAAACAAGCCTATGTTTATGTATACTTTTGTCTTTTTGAATTTGGTGCTAATACTGTTATATGGAAATGGAATAGGTCTTTGGATTATGGACGCGGATATTCTCTAATGGACGCCGGCTGGATTATGAATGACGGACTAGACGCTTGTAATTATGGTATAACGCAACGGTTGCATTGCGACCAAGGTGCAAATTTCGAGGGTGAAGTAATTACAACACATATAAGGGAAGTGGGAAGAGGTGCCGACATACTGACAGAGTCACATGACTTCACAGTATAGTCTTCTGGTTAAATTATTCTAAAGCACATACCAAAAATCTAATGATTCGTGGTATGTGTTGTATCTCAGGTACGCTTTTATTGTACCTGTTCATGTGGCAACTTGGATGACATGACCACACGGCACCTAGCACCGGCATAAGCGGTATTAGATACAATTCTAAAGAGCTATGATGGAAATGCTATGACAACTCGTATATTGGTAATTGGTGAGCTGTGTCGCTGTGACAACACGTACACTGGGAATTGGTGAGCTGTATCGTCGTCAGATGAAAATGACGGCATTTAACACAAAAGACTAGCCTGTAACGCCCGATGTCGACCCAGCATCAACTTCCCACAATGCCAACATTGAGCAATTACTGAGCTTTGCGACTTTCTGTGGAATGCAAAAGTCGCGTAAAACACCTTATCATAATGGGCAAATGGAGCGATATGCAAGAGGTGGGGAAAATTGACGTCTGGCGACTAAAAAGCAAATATATGACTCTACAGGAAAGCTCCCTCGGCACCTAACATTCAGATATTCATACGAAGACATGTACACGGGGCAGGTCTCGGGGACTAACAGTCCACCAGCCGAATCCTGCTATATACAGGTAATAAATTGGAGCGATATGCAACAGGTGGGAATGGTTCAATGACATGTGAGAGTGGTTCAACCATAATGTACTGTCTGTGTTAGGAACTTTGAAGCTCAGCCGGAGGGGGACTGGAACGCTTCATTGGCCCACTCGTCCATCCTTACAATTGCATCCGACAGGAAAGCATCGTGCACTCTCCCTTCTGCTTAATGTTCGGTAGGAAACGAAGGGTCAGATCAAATGCCATGCTCCATTCACACCTTATTCACACCTCACCTCTCCATCTCCAACTCCCCACGAATACGACGCGATCAGGGCTTTATCTACTACTTCAATACACTCGCAATGAATTTCAAATGGTGGACTGTCGGACATATCAGGTACACTTTTCGCACAATGCGGTAAGCGGCCAAACCTCCAACATAGGGTCGCATCTTTTTTCGAAATTAAAAGAGCGGTTTTGCAAACCGCATTCAATCAATGTCTGACACATTCATAAATAGAAGAGCGGCCTGGACTTTGTTCAGACCCCCACCGTGCGGTGAGCATCACAGGAGTGAAAATTTTACAGTCCAACAAGTTTTAGCCAGACTTTAAATCAAATTTAAACCAATATAATGAATCCTTTTTGTGTAAAAGATATCTGGAATAATTAGGTTGATGACTATGTTGTATATGGCAGGTTGCCATATGTATTCCGTAACAGAATTCATGATAAATATTAGAATTATTCCTTCAAATGTATAGCCGGACGGTTTTTCACTGATTTCTAGCATTTCATGTTTTTTGTCAAAATTCAAGATTTCAACTCGTATTCATCGAAAAGTATTCATGCTACGCTTGTGAAATTTGGCATGCCTGTTATTTACGTTGTGATCTAGTAAACGGCGTCTCAGTTTTATAAGTTCGACTTAGTTAATGTAGAAAGTTGTAAGATAATAATATTTTGCCAATTCGTTATAGTCAAAATGCTATAAAAATAGAACTAGGCAGAAATTTTTAAAAAAACTGAGACGTCATTTACTAGTTTTATTTGTCCTTGAGCAAGGTATAGCATCAAATTTGAAATACGTTAAACAGTTTTCATGAAATTTCAATTGAAAAATGGGGGCTATTGTTTTCGTTTCATTTTTTTAATTTTTGAATATTTTCTACACGGTTGTAGCAACAGTTATGTGAATTACATAAGTGAATTCCTCGGGACATACGCCTTCATAAAATAAATATAAATAAATATATACATTATTATTGTTATGATGACTATTTATTGTACAGAAGACAAATTATCAAGGGATGTATAAAACTGTCTCAGGGGGATACGTATCCTTAAAGCTATCATCTGTAAACCGTGATCCGCCGTACCTGTGGCGTAGCACACAAAGAAGGATGTGTGTCCGCTCACATAGTCCTCGGGTTTTACTCCATCCGAGGTCCTCGAAATCCATCCATTAACATCAGATGAGTTATTTGTTTGAGCTTATCTGTCATCACAGCTCCCGATCTAGCGTATCTCCGCTTATGCCGGTGCTAGGGGGCGTGTGGATACTTCATAGTCTTCACATGAACAGAGGCAATTAAAGCTCAGCTGAGATACTAAGGTTACTTCCGAGAATCCAACGTGGTTGGTTTTTAGTCGCCTGACGTCGTCAATTTTTCTCACCTGTTGCATAGCGCTACAATTTATTGCCTGTAAATGATAGAATTCTGCTGGTGGACTGTTAGTCCCCGAGGCCCGCCCTTTGTACATGTCATTCGACAAATATATGTAGGTTTATTGTTTTGGTGGGAAATTTAAGCCGTACGACGTCGGGCATTACAGGTTAGTTTCTCTGGGTATTCTTACATTTACCAGGTTTACCCCATGTTGATGAGTTTACTACATCAGACGTCCTCGATGCTCATCCATTAACATCAAATGAGTTATTTGTTTGAGCTGATCTGTCATCACAGCTACCGAGCTAGCGTATCTAATTCCGCTTAAGTCGGTGCTAGTGGAAGTGTGGATACTTCATAGTCTTCACATGTACAGCTGCAACAAAAGCGCGGCTGAGATACTAAGGCTCCTTCCGAGAATCCACTGTATTATTAGATCTGAATGTGAGTTATTTGTTTGAGCTGATCTGTCATCACACTACCGAGCTAGCGTATCTAATTCGACTGCAGCCGATGCTAGTGCCTGTGTGGATACTTCATAGTCTTCACATGAACAGCTGCAATCAAAACGCGGCTGAGATACTAAGGCTACCACCGTATTCTCAGATCTGAATGTGAGGTGACGAGGGAAGCTTTTCTGCTGAGTCGTATGGTTGCTTTTTAGTCGCCAGACGTTGTCAATTTTTTTCCACGTCTTGCATATCGCTTCAGTTGATTACCTGTATGAGGTAAGATTCTGCTAGTGGCCTGTTAGTCCCCAAGACCCACTCTCGTACATGTCATTCGACAAATATATGTAGGTTTATTGTTTTGATGGGAAATTCAAGCCGTATGACTTTAGACATTACAGGTTAGTTTTTTTATGAGTATTCTTGCATTCACCCGATTTACCCCATGTTGAGTCGTTTAGTCCATCAGCCGTCCTCGATGCTCATCCATTAACATCAGATGAGTTATTTGTTTGAGCTGATCTGTCATCACAGCTCCCAAGCCAACGTATATAATTCTACTTGAGCCGTTGCTAGTGGCCAGCTGCAATAAATGCGCGGCTGGAATACTAAGGCTGAAGCTGACTGGTTCCCTCCCCTAGGTGGAACAAGGTCAACTATATGTCACGAAATAATTAATACCTGATCAGCTGTTACGTTCCATAATAGAACAGCCAATGGGCTTTGACGAAAGTTAGCTTTGTATATGTACCTGTCGTCCAAATTCGCGGTGAAGGGCGATGGTGAGTAGTCAAAGTTTCTAGGCAGCACTCAATAAAACTAAATTACATAGATGCTCAACTCCCTCGTAGTCATTCACGGTGTCCATCCTTTCTGGTGCCGGTTTACAAATATGAATATCGCCCTCTTACTTTCAGCATTGTGGCCGCGTAATATGCTCTTTTAATTTCGAACAAGCTGAGTAGCTAGCAGGTCCTCCGCCAAGTAGCCTGTTTGAGAGCGTACAGCAATATCTCCTTGAATATAACTTGGAAAGTGGATATATGTATGTGGAAAGAGACGTTTATCTGGAATTGTTGAGACAATTTAAGGAGGTTTGGGAAGCAGTTGTGGGTAGTGTAACACTGGAATGTCAGTCTGTAGTTGAATATGGACTCGTGGATGGTGAGGTTTATAAATCGATGGGCGGAATAGATCAAGATATGGTTGAGTGAAATCCAAGATGGTCAATGGCAGCCATCTTGGATTATATACTACCTCAATGAAAATCAATACCAATGGCCGTCTAACTGATGTGAAGCACCTTCTCAAGTTTGAAGTCAATCGCACGAATTGTTCTCACGATACCGCGTTCACAAGATGCGGGACGGACGGAATCCAAGATGGTCAATGGCAGCCATCTTGGATTATGTACCTGAGTGAAAATCAATACCAATGGCCGTCTGACCAACGTGAAGAACCTTTCCAAGTTTGAAGTCGATTGATCGAATTGTTCTCGAGATATCGCGTTCACAAGATCTGGGATGGATGGAATCCAATATGGTCAATGGCAGCCATCTTGGATTACGTACCTCAGTGAAAATCAATACCAATGGCCGTCTAACTGATGTGAAGTATCTTCTCAAGTTTGAAGTCGATTGGTTGAATTGTTCTCGACATATCGCGTTCACAAGGTGTGGCATGGACAGAATCCAATATGTCAATGGCAGCCATCTTGTATTACGTATCTCAGTGAAAATCAATACCAATGGCCGTCTGACTGATGTGAAGAACCTTCCCAAGTTTGAAGTCGATTGGTCGAATTGTTCTTGAGATATTGCGTTCACAAGATGTGGGATGGACAGAATCCAATATGGTCGATGGCAGCCATATTGGATTACGTACCTCAGTGAAAATCAATACCAATGGCCGTCTGACAGACGTAAAGAACCTTCCCAAGGTTGAAGTCGATTGATCTTATTGTTCTTGAGATATCGCGTTCACAAGACCTGGGACGAATGGAATCCAATGGGGTCAATGGCAGCCATCTTGGATTACGTACCTCAGTGAAAATCAATAATAATGGCCGTCTAACTGATGTGAAACATCTTCTCAAGTTTGAAGTCGATTGGTTGAATTGTTCTCGAGATATCCCGTTCACAAGATGTGAGATAGACAGAATCCAACATGTCAATGGCAGCCATCTTGGATTACGTACCTCGGTGAAAATCAATACCAATGGCCGTCTAACTGATGTGAAGCACCTTCTCAAGTTTGAGGTCGATTTGTTGAATTGTTCTCGAGATATCGCGTTCACAAGATGTGGGATGGACAGAATCCAATATGGCCGATGGCAGCCTTCTTGGATTACGTGCCTCAGTGAAAATCAATACCAATGGCCGGTTAACTGATGTGAAGCACCTTCTCAAGTTTGAAGTTGAGTGGTCGAATTGTTCTCAAGATATTGCGTTCACAAGATGTGGGACGGACGGACGGACGGACGGAAGGACGGACGGAAGGAGGGACGCCCCGACGGACGGAAGGACGGACGGACGGAAGGACGGACGGACGGCTAGCATTTCCAAGTCCTCCCACCAAACTTTGATTACAAATGCACATTATCTTAGAACAAAAGTCTATGAAAAATCAGTGAGATTGACCTTCTTTTTTGGGGTCACTGGGTCATATTTGTCCATTTGTCACTGGCTGCTTATAACCAGCATATTTCAAGTATGATGAGGCCTATAGCTTACTGAACTTACACTAAATACACATCTGGTCATGGACCTCAGCCAAACTTGGGGTATTGGCATCATGTATGGGTATATGTTCACTCGTCTCTGTTTTCTCACTTCCCATTTCTGAAGAATGTATATGTATAGATACACCTAACTGTAATACATCACACATGCATATACGTGGTCTAAAAACATTACCAGGACCCTATCAAAAATTAGTGAGCTGAGATTAACCCATTTTTTCCTAGTCACCAGGTGAAACTCTGTCAATTTGTCACATTTAATTATGTATGTAAAGAATGACTTTGCCTTGGAGAACCAAACTTGTGTAACATATCGATGTGATCATACAGTAGTTTATCCCAAACTGAGATTGATCAATTTTGGGGGTCAAACGGTCAAAAAAAAAATTCTTTCATCTCCGAGCAGTAATTTTTGGAGTACTTCTCTAAGGCTAGTACTAGGAAGCACAAGCTGAGTAGCTAGCAGGTCCTCCGCCAAGTAGCCTGTTTGAGAGCATGCAGCATATACGCTTCCAATATCTCCTTAAATATAACTTGGAAAGTGGATATGTGTATGTGGAAAGAGACGTTTATCTGGAATTAGACAATTAGAGGAGGTTTGGGAAGCAGTAATGGGTAGTGTAACACTGGAATGTAAGTCTGTAGTTGTATATGGATTTGTGGATGGTGAGGTTTATAAATCGATGGGTGGAATAGATCAAGATATCGCGTTCACAACACAGATGCGTACAATATGGGTGAGTGAAATTCAAGATGGTCAATGGCAGCCATCTTGGATTACATACTACCTCAATGAAAATCAATACCAACGGCTGTCTAACTGATGTCAAGCACCCTCTCGAGTTTGAAGTCGATTGGTCAAATTGTTCTCGAGATATCACGTTCACAAGATCTGAGACGGCTGGAACCCAATATGATCAATGGCAGCCATCTTGGATGACGTACCTCAGTGAAAACCAATACCAATGGCCGTCCAACTGATGTGAAAAATCTTCCCAAGTTTGAAGTGAATTTGTTCTTGAGATATCGCATTCACAAGATGTGGAACGAAGTGAATCCAATATGGTCCATGGCAGCCATCTTGGATAACGTACCTCAGTGAAAATCAATACCAATGGCCGTCTAACTGATGCGAAGCACATTCTCAAGTTTGAAGTCGATTGGTCGAACTGTTCTCGAGATATCTTGTTCACAAGATGTGGGATGGACAGAATCCAATATGGTCAATGGCAGCCATCTTGGATTACGTACCTCAGTGAAAATCAACACCAATGGCCGTCTGACTGACGTTAAGAACCTTCCCAAGTTTGAAGTCGATTGGTTGAATTGTCCTCGAGATACCGGCTTCACAAGTTCTGGGACGGATGGAATCCAATATGGTCAATGGCAGCCATCTTGGATTACGTACCTCAGTGAAAATCAATACCAATGGCCGTCTGACTGATGTGAAGAACCTTCCCAAGCTTGAAGTTGATTGGTGGAATTGTTCTTGAGATATCGCGTTCATAAGATGTGCGACGAACAGAATCCAATATGGTCGATGGCGGCCATCTTGGAATACATACCTCAGTCAAAATCAATACCAATGGCCGCCTAACTGATGTGAAGCACCTTCTCAAGTTTGAAGTCGATTGGTCGAATTGTTCTTGAGATATCGCGTTCACAAGATGTGCGACGAACAGAATCCAATATGGTCGATGGCGGCCATCTTGGAATACATACCTCAGTGAAAGTCGATACCAATGGCCGTCTAACTGATGTGAAGCACCTTCTCAAGTTTGAAGTCGATTGGTCGAATTGTTCTCAAGATATCGCGTTCACAAGATGTGGGACGGACGGACGGACGGAAGGACGGACGGACGGCTAGCATTTCCATGTCCTCCCACCACTTCGTGGCGGAGGACAAAAAAGTTGCGACCCTATGTTGGAGGTTTGGCCGCTTACCGCATTGTGCGAAAAGTGTACCTGATATGTCCGACAGTCCACCATTTGAAATTCATTGCGAGTGTATGCAAGTAGTAGATAAAATCCTGATCGCGTCGTATTCGTGGGGAGTTGGAGATGGAGAAGTGAGGTGTAAATAAGGTGTGAATGGAGCATGACATTTGATGGCAGCCATTTGACCCTTCGTTTCCTACCGAACATTAAGCAGAAGGGAGATTGCACGATGCTTTCCTGTCGGATGCAATTGTACGGATGGACGAGTGGGCCAATGAAGCGTTCCAGTCACCCCTTCGGCTGAGCTTCAAAGTTCCTAACATAGACAGTACATTATGGTTGAACCACTCTCACATGTCATTGAACCACTCCCACCTGTTGCATATCGCTCCAATGTATTACCTGTATATAGCAGGATTCGGCTGGTGGACTGTTAGTCCCCGAGACCTGCCCCGTGTACATGTCTTCGTATGAATATCTGAATGTTAGGTGCCGAGGGAGCTTTCCTGTAGAGTCATATATTTGCTTTTTAGTCGCCAGACGTCAATTTTCCCCACCTCTTGCATATCGCTCCATTTGCCCATTATGATAAGGTGTTTTGCGTGACTTTTGCATTCCACAGTAGTTGCTCAATGTTGGCATTGTGGGAAGCTGATGCTGGGTCGACATCGGGCGTTACAGGCTAGTCTTTTGTGTTAAATGCCGTCATTTTCATCTGACGACGATACAGCTCACCAATTCCCAGTGTACGAGTTGCCACAGCGACACATCTCACCAATTACCAATATACGAGTTGTCAGAGCATATTCATCATAGCTCTTTAGAATTGTATCTAATACCGCTTATGCCGATGCTAGGTGCCGTGTGGTCATGTCATCCAAGTTGCCACATGAACAGGTACAATAAAAGCGTACCTGAGATACAACACATATCACGAATCGTTAGATTTTTGGTATGTGCTTTAGAATAATTTAACCAGAAGACTATACTGTGAAGTCACGTGACTGTCAGTATGTCGGCACCTCTTCCCACTTCCCTTATATGTGTTGTAATTACTTCACCCTCGAAATTTGCACCTTGGTCGCAATGCAACCGTTGCGTTATACCATAATAGCTGGCTAAGTCGTAAAGCCGTAATTTGGCGGTTGTTTTTGCGGTCATGCTACTTGTGCATACCAAGTAAAGTGAGCTGTTATAATTGAAATATCATCAAACCCAACCTTCAAAGTCAACATAGGCCTTCGTTTCAGACAATGTGGACATTGTGAACCCATTTCCCCGCATTTTCAGACATACCAGGCCAATGAATCCGATCCCTAAAACCAGATATCAACCGGCCCATAATTACTCGTATGATCCTACAGCCTACATTTCCTTCGAAAGGAACATCTTTGGCAATACCAACTGTTTCCGATGTTGCCAGCTTACCGCTATTGGGTTAAAACATATTTTATTTTATATATAACGTAAGTTTTGTCAAATTGGAACGTCCGCTCCTTCAGTGTTTGACAATTGCACAAGTGGAGGGCATTTGCCTCTACTCCTTTCTCTGTGTAGAACACCGTGTTGCGCGACGCATCGCCTTCACCAACGGTGTCGCGGAAACTCTCACCGGTACAGCACATATACAGTCGGCAGTGACTGAATTCTTGAGGACGGATTCTCTACCCGGTGCATCTTCTGGAATCCCAGAATGCGCATCGGCATCAACGTTGGCCTTTCCAACACCATACTCTATTTTAAAGTTGTAGCTGGCAAGGGAAGCTAACCGCCTGTGACCCATAGGATCGAGATTACCCGAGTTAGAACGTCTCCAATAAATGTCTGGCAACATAGTGTAGTCTTTTTCCAAACTTTCTTCAAAGCTAGAAAACTTGTAGTCGTTGTACATACTGAAACCTCCGATAGCGTAACAATCTACCTGCTGTTCATAGAGCACTGTACCAAGTCCTAAGTCAATGACATCGGTATGGAGTTCGAATGGTAGAGAATGTTAAGCATAAGTCAATATCGGCGGAGTAGACAACGTAGACTCAGTGGCTTCGAAGGCGGAATCCTGATCGTATCTCGACGAGAAATCATTAATCCCCATTTCGGACGGCCGCCTGCTCTTTGTCTGCATAATTTCGGTCAGCAGTCGCGCTATATGGGGAAATTCTCTAATAAATGTGCGGTAACAGATCGCGAATCCAAGAAAGCGTTAAACATATTCCGGACTCGGTGGAACGAGATTTCGCCATCTTGCCTTCATTGTCTGGATCGGCGTAAATCCATTCTGAGGATATTGTTTGACCTCTGTCTCGGACATCGTCTGTAATGAAAGAGCACCTTTGCGGCTCATGCTTTACTCGTTGTCTGTTAACCTCTTGAATACTTGTTTGAACTGAATCGTGTGTTCTCCGAATGGAGATCAAAATGTCATCTATATAAATGATCTAGTAAGGACTAGTCAGTCCTTGGTATTTAGCCGGTCCGTTAACCAAACCAGACGGCATCCGATTGAATTCGTAGAATCCGTTTAGACCATACATGTGTGAATACCGTACGCTGCTTCTGATCCTCTGATATTTCAACTTGATCTTAAATAGTGAAACATTTCTAACCCTATAAATAATAATGTAGATTCTAAATGGGTGATTGCTTCAGGGCTGGGAGTTCTTCTCTAAGCCCTTCACGAACCGATGAAAAATTTCAGAGAATCCTAGTAACTGTCTGATCTCCGTTACATTTCGTCGTGCTGGCCATTCGACGAATGCATAAATTTTGTCCGAGTCGGTACAAACTCCCTGCTCGGACACGATAGATCAAGGTACTTCACCTTTTTAGTCCTTTTCAGAATTGCAGCCGATTCAAAACCAGGTCTAACTTTTCCATGTGTTCACCTATGTTCTTTGAAAAGATCAATAAGCAACCCAGAAAAGGGTCACCGATTAAACGCAACGTCGAAAGGGTGCTGGAAAACGATGCCGGCGTACTGACATATGGCCTCACAGACAAATATACTGACGGCATATTTCTAAAAAAAGTTCCAAGATCCAAAAGTGATCCCTGTGATCATCTGTATCCCAGTCAAGCATTGATTGCAGCTATTCATGTGGACATATTGAATTTACATGACGCCAGCACCGGCTTGAGCGGTATTAGAACAAATATTTCAGAGCGATGATGTGAAACCCCGATCAAGTCATCTGTTGGAAAATTATGATATATGTGACAGCCAGATAGTTAAAAACGGCTCAAACGAGGAAGTATTTATTGAATGCAACTTCGTATTCAGAACAAACACCTGTGAGGCCCGACGCCGACCAAGCGCTTCATTCTCCACCAGGGTCACAAAACTACAATCAATGATTTGAACAAAGGGCAAGCCTCGGGGACGAACCTTCCACCATATACAGACAACAATTAAACGCAACATTAACAGGGTGGTGAAAAACGATGTCGGAGTACTGACACGAAGTCATAGGACCCCACAGACAAATGTCCCCTTCTTTGATCCGAACACATCAATGTACATCTGTGATAGCCTCTGGAAGGTTATTGAGCTGTTTATTAGTCCGAACGGCATCACGCTAGACTGAAAGAAATGAAGAGAACCAACACTGAAGGCGGTTCTTTTTCTGTGTCACTCTGCTACTTCGACTAGCCAAAATCCTAACCTCAAACTTGAGGTCAAATACAGTAGCCACCTGAATCCAGCCAGGGCATCCATGATCTCATCCATTCGGTGTGGAACAAACGTGTTTCGTTTTGTTCTAAGATTTAATTCTCTATATTCAATGCACAGTATCTTTACGAACCACTACGATGGGAAAAGTTCATGGGCTGTTTGCTGAACGACAAGTGTCACTGTATATGAAAACAGTTGTTGTCTGTCTTCCAATGACATGCCTCTGACCAAACTAAGCAAATGTGCTGGATTCAGAGCTGATACTGCTTCACTACTGGTGGCGAGAAGAGGTTGGACAACTCCCCACTTCTCTGTCATTGGCGTGGTAATGGACAGTTTCTGTCCCAAGTATGAAGGTCCATTAAACCCAAAGGGAGAGGATTCCTCACTCTCGTAAATTTTTCGGCATTCACATTTGGAAATATCAAAGACTTCCACTACAGGAGCATACTTGCTAAATGTTTACCGATTTCCTTTGTATCTTTTGGGATCTCGAATCCACTAGCTCAAATTCTGTGTTTTCCAGATTTGATGTTCTGGTTTTGTTTTCTTCACCCATCCCCACGTTGAACGTCAGTGTTACAGAAACAAGCAGCCAGAGGATGCTAAGTCTCCCGCCGAAATGGCAACAATATTTGTTAGCATTGTCGGTCTCGGGGAATATACATGAGGGGAGCAACTGCTACTTCATAGGCGTTGGATGCGGAATGGTCTTTCTGCCTTCCCAAGTTTTAAAATCAACTCAGAACGGTTGACTGAACGTTGTTTGCTTCTGTAATATAGTTTCCATGCAGTGAAGCATGGAAACTATGTAACCGAGAAGCAACCCCAAGTGACATCTCAAGGCATATTGTAATGCCTGTGGGGTATATTCCCTAATCTGACAATGTAAATACATCTTGGAATATGGGCGCCGGCTCATTCATTCGCGAAGTGTCATAAACTGGTACAAATTCAGAGAACTCGTATAAACTGTGACAAATCTCCTACCAAGTGGACTTACGTGTGTTTATAGTGACACTAAATCATAGTTTTGGACAACATTTCCTCGTATGAATGACTGACCTGTTCAAGATCTTCCCCAAGCATGTTCTGGTCTCTCCCTCCTGCTTCATGTACATAGCCAATTTGTTATTCTACAAGTGTGTGCGTAATGCGGTTACACTCAGCAAAAGTTTACCATTTATTGTGTTTTATAATTCCGATTTAATATTTCTAGATGTTGGTGGCACATTACTAATTTGAACTGTGGTATTAATTGACATTCGGATGAACTTTGGAATCCAGAATACGGATTTTCTGTGCGGACTATATGCGCGGATGTTTGACTTACGCATGTTTGACTTACGTGCTCATACGCATACTTCGTCTGCTAGAGAATTACATTGACATCCCTGTGTATTTAATTGGGCAACAGATTTATTCCTGCAAAGTAAGTGCCATCCGTTCAAGATTATATTCCTTGATAACTATATTTCTGGGGAAAATTATGTTAGAATTACAAGCGTCTAGTCCGTCATTCATAATCCAGCCGTCGTCCATTAGAGAATATCCGCGTCCATAATCCAAAGACCTATTCCATTTTCCACATAACAGTATTAGCACCAAATTCAAAAAGACAATCATAGTATACATAAACATAGGCTTGTTTCCTGCAAGAGAGAAGCGGTCAACAGTTTTCAACGATGACGGCAAGACATCATGATGTTCCAAAAATAGAAGGCAGGTCAGGCGTTATTTAAAAGATATTTGTTGTCAAAGTTGGTCCTGCATCAGGCGGGGATGTACGCCAAGTATGTGGACTTTGCCGACTGTCGGGAATATACATTTGTGCTCTACTATATTTACGATAAATCGAGTCTTACTGTTTATGTTATCTAAAAGTAGAGATAAAATAACTTTGGATCACAAATTGAGCACTTACATACTTTGTTGTAAATATACTGTGTGTTATTGTTAAATGTTCATCTTGCTGCATTTCATATTCGCCATGTTCTGAATATAGGTAATTCATCGGGTCGGATAAAGGAAGTTGTGCTATTTGTTATTTTCTATGAAATAAGTTTATTTTTCGATGATAATTGTTACATGAGCATAAATAATTATTAAGCTCAAGTAGAGCACAACTTGGAAATGAAAATTTTACTGTTTACCAATAATTTTTGTGAGCGAAATAGTGCTCAGCCCCGGGCACCAGAGGCTATAAATACCGGGTCGTAACGAGCAATGGCAGACAGCAACACGCCGCCGGCGAGTTCACATCGTAGCTTGGCCAGTACCAATTTAGTGGAATTGTATTGAGATTGTATTAGAATCATATTTACCATACTGAATTTATATGGATTAAGGCTGTCTCCCGTACCTGTAATATCATTGATACGGTTAGTATTGGCTGGATGTGAATTACCATATACCAACATGGGATCAGTAGTATAATGAGGCGAGTTTACTGCACATTTGAGGGGCGGGTAATACCATTGGCTCACTCCATCTGTAGTGCTATCCACGATTGTGAATTTGATCAACTGTAATGTTATTTTGGTTATTCTATGAAGGAAATAAACCATATAGACCCGAAAACCTGTGTTATCATTGAGTCCTAGTTACAGTGAAGCAATATTATTGGGTTACCTGTGGAAATCACCTACGCTTGGATTACACATTGGATTACCTGTTGGAGTCAATTACACTTGGATTACCTGTGGAATTACTGGCCTATATTTTATTATTTGGTAAACCGCAATTTCTTTCAAAACACTAATACCCCTCTCCGCCTGGGGATTATTACAGTATTATCTGCAATCCAAATTTGACGAGAAGCTGAATGCATTCTCAACATATTGTCCGGAAACCAAATTTTAAATTTGCCACCGGGTGTCGCCAACTGTAGGTGCAAGTGGGCGAAATGCAATCCCAAACATCATCTCATACGAACTTTGGGAAGAATCTGAAGAGGGGTCTTCAAGTTATTGCCCGGAAACCAAATTTAGATTTCTATGCACAAGCGTGCGAAACTCAATCCCAAGTGACATCTTATGGCATATGAATACCAAATTTGAGAAAAATCCGATGAGCAGTTGTCAAATTATTGCCAGAAACAAATTTCAGATTTGTCCACCAGGTGTCGCCACCAGTATGCAGAAGCAGGCGAAATACAATCCCAAGAGAGTCATATCATATCATATCATATCATATCATCTGCATACTAAATTGGAGAAAAATCCGATGAGCGGAATCAAATTTAGATTTGACACGAGGTAGGCGCAAGTGAGCGAAACACAATCCCAAGCGACATCATATGTCATGGTATATTCATATCAAATTTAAGAAGAATCTGACGAGCGGTTCTCAAGTGATTACCCGGAAACAAATCTGGTATTTCTCCACCAGGTGGCACCACCTGTAAGAACAAGTGAGCGAAAGGCAATCCCACGCAACATCTCCTGGCATGATACATGCATGCTAAATTTGAGGAGATTCTGATGAGCAGTTCTCAAGTTAATGGCTGAAAACAAATTTTGATTTTAACACCAGGTGGCCCCAACTATAGGTGCAAGTGGGTGAAAAGCAATCTCAAGCGACATCTTAGAATTACAACACATATAAGGGAAGTGGGAAGAGGTGCCGACATACTGGCAGAGCCACACGACTTCACAGTATAGTCTTCCGGTTAACCTATTCTAAAGCACATACCAAGAATCTAACGATTCGTGATATGTGTTGTATGTCAGGTACGCTTTTATTGTACCTGTTCATGTGGCAACTTGGATGATATGACCACACGGCCCCTAGCACCGGCATAAGCGGTATTAGATACAAATCTAGAGAGCTATGATGGGAATACTCTGAAAACTCTAGGTCATGGTATTACCCGGAGACAAATTTGGGATTTTACCACCAGGTGGCACTACCTTAAGTACAAGTGAGAGAAAGGCAATCCCATGCAACATCTCCTGACATGGTACATGCATGCCAAATTTGAGAAGAATCCGATGAGCATGCAGTTCTCAAGTTAGTGGCCCAAGTGGAGTCACCTTAGCAGAAGTGGATAACACAATCCCAAGCAACATCTAATGGCAGGTACAATGTATATGCATGCCTAATTTGGGAAGAATTCGATGAGCAGTTCTCAAGTTATTACCCGGAAACCAAATTGCGAGCGACATTTCAAAGCCTTTCAAAGTTATTGCTTGCAGCCCAAAAGAACCCTAGTGGCGCGACCTACAGGCAGATCTTTCTTACATGCAAAACCAATCAACATCTTGTCACAAAGAATGCATATGCCAAATATTGCAGAAACTAAACACAGTCCATCGAATACGATTGAGAAGGCATCGCTTTTGCATCTTTAGTAAAGGAAACATTTATTATTGGTGAAGAAAGTGAAAACCGTAAAACTTTGGAAAAACATCATTAACATGGCCCAATAAGATGCCTTGAGGGAAGGTACCCACATACCAAATTTAAAAGAATCCATTCAGGTCCAACAGTTACTGTCCGGAAATGCAATTTTACCTTGGCCCACAGGTAGCGCCATGTATAGGCAGATAGGCATAAAAAATAATCCCGACCGAGATCTTGAGGCAAGATTCCTTGACATTGAAAATAGAAAATGTTAACTTGGCTTACAGGTGGTGCCATCGACAAAAACGACAAGAAAAACAATCCAAAGCGAAACCTTCAGGTAAGGTACATGTATACCAAACTTGGGAAGAATTCATTCAAGTTTTAAAAGGTTGTTGTCCGGAAACATAATTTTAAACTTGCCCCAGGGTGGTGCCACCTATATGTGCATCGGCATGAAAAACAATGCCAAACGAGAAATTGAGGCGAGATATCTACACACCAAATTTGGAATGAATCGGTTCAGGTTTTCAAAATTTATTATCTGGAAACATTTAACTTCGCTTTTAGGTGGTCCCCTTATACACGAATCAACATGAAAAACATTCTCAAGCCAGATCTTGAGGCAAGGTACTACACACCAAATTTGGAAAGAATCCTAAAAGGTTTTCAAAAGTTATTGTCTGGAGATGCAATTTTAACTTGGCCCCAGGTGGTGCCACCCAGAGGCAGATTGGCATGAAAAACAATTCATTCAAGGGACCCACTTACCAAATAAAAAAACATGGGTCTGTGCCTGATAAATTGAAACCTTTTGGGGTTGCAATTCATTGAGGGGTGGCCGAATTATCCCAATATTGCAAACAACACACAAATTTCAACTCCTGCCAAGATATATTGGGGATATATATATATATACTCAAACACAATATATGAGGATCGGGCGAGGGCTAGTTTGGGAGAAAGGGTGCGCGGGTCGGCGCCCTGGGTGTGGGGACATTCTCTCCTTGAGGGTAGTGGTAGGTGTGCTGACATGAAAGCCATAGAAAGCTCCCTGTACATAAAAAAACCAATGAGTTCAGGGCATTCAAACCTGCAGTTCAGGGTTGATGAACTGCACGGGAAATCCCAATCCAAATCCCAAACTTTTACCTTCACGGCGTGGTCGCCATTCACTTCCCTGACACAGCGTGTACGTGATGTCAAATGATTCTCTATTTGGAAATTTAGACTTAATATTCACAGAAGTGTTCATAGTTATATTTTATATGTAATATGGAAAAGAAATGTCAAGAGAAAATGAAAAATAAATGAAGTTTAAGAAAATAAAGGCCGTCATTCGGAGCAGTTTTACGAACAGAACCACGTCCCTTGTTGCGTTGTCAACTGTGCACAGGGACCCGTATACTGAATAACCCTGTCACACTAGTACGTTACGAAAAACTCAACCGGAGCTATAGCTACGAAATGTAGCCCTCTACCATCTGTCGAGCGTGCATCTATGTCACATTTCATATAATCGTGTCAGAGAAAATGTTTCGGGGAAAATTGAAACAACTTCAATACTTCTCTGTTACCAATCTTACAAACTATTCACTCGGAGAAGAAAACATGTGTTTTAATGGGCGACTATAACATCGACATTTAAAACGGAACACCATGGTCCCAAGGATTTCTAGAATTCATGAAATCTCACCATCTTTTCCCGCAAATTACAAAACCGACAAGAGTTACTGCTCTTACAGCTACACTCATAGATATGTCTTCGTTAATTTTCATGGGAATAATCTTCTATCTGGAATACTCCTGACCGATATTATAGACCACTTTCCTATCTTCCATATCTTAACAACCAAATCAAGAAGTAAACAGCTACGACATCAAACAAATTATACGGAAGAATTACTGCTGACAATAAGGAATGATAATAAGGGAAACCGACTGGAAGTTTGCGAGTCAAGAAATTTCATTTCAATCTTTATTTAAAGTCAGTGTTTCATACAGAAAACTTAACAATTTAATACAACCGACATAACCTAAAAATGCATGCAAATATCAGTAACATAACATATAAAGAATTGACATAAAAAATAATAATAAAAAAGTAAAAACAAAATAATAATAATAAAATATTAAACAAATAAAAAAAATAGTAATAATAAATGCATAATAAATATACATCCACATTATAACATATAAAACTACTATATGAAGTGGCACAATTTGCACCCACAGTTGAGTCCACTCCATGCATGCAGTAATTTTTTTTACCTTTAAAATCAGTCTGTGATCTAAAATTGTTACGAAGTAGGTTTCATGCATCTGCACCATAATATCTAAAACAGGTCGTACCCGTTAGCGTTTAGGATAAGTTTGGAATATTTGTGCTGAAGTTAGGTCTACTATCTAAGTCAGCACCTAACAGTTTCACGTTGTCTTCACATTTAATCCATATATTTCCAATACGGAATTCATGTACTTCATTTTTCATATTGCCAAAACACATACGTTGGAAGTTATCGGGGTTGGCCTGAAAGTGGTTCGTTTTGAGCCATTGTAGAATAGTGTCACTTTCTAGTAGTTTTTTCACTTCTGGGATAGTGTGTGCAATGACTATCTTCAGCGTAATTATACAATTAGAGTGTAAAATATACATGAAGAGGTCATTAGTATAGACACATGAAGAGGTCATTAGTATAGACATTAAATAATATTGGTCCAAGGACCTATCCTTGAGGTATACCTCGTGATATTTTCAGCCAGTCGCTCATACGGGATGGAAATCTTACAAATTGTTGCCGATTTGACAAGTAGTCCGCGATCAAGCTCACAGCTGACTGACCAAGACAGTGTGCTTTCAGATTAGCTACGAACTAAGAAAGGGTGTGACATACATTCGAAAAGCTTTGGATAAATCCATCAAAACAACACCAACAGCTTTATTTTTATCAAGTGCAGTTTACCGATCCTCTACAAGTCTTAAGTAAGCGATCTACAACTTCGTAATCGCGTTGAAAGCAATCTTAAACAATGCTTAAACCCAATAATACACTACGAACTTCTAAGAAATCCTACTTCGAAGACAACTTTAATGAACACCACCTAAACATAAAAAAAACCATGGGAAACACTTGGAAGCATGGAATGAATTGCTTAAACGTAAGAAAACAACACTTTTGCTCAGTTTATTCAAAATAGATAGAACTGAAGCTTCTGACCCTCCTGCAATTTCGCAGGAATTTAATGAACATTTCAGCGCCGTGGCATTCAAACTAGATGCAAAAATTCCCAACAACGTGTCTAATTTCAAGACCACAATTCATAACGATTTTAAATTTTTCTCCCATTTCTATCAAATCTACTATTGTGAACCGTAAATCGGCGACATCTGGCCTAGATGGTACTGGCATGTCTCTAGTCGAACTTGTCTCAGAATATATTCTTGTTCCTCTGTGATACATCATGAATTTATTCTTCGTCTCTGGTATTGTCCGAGACGCTTTCAAATCTGCTAAAATAACCCCTGTCTAGAAATCCGAGACAGTAAAGCACTATAAAACTACAGACCAATTTCAGTCCTGCCCTGCTTTAACAAAATCCTTGAACGACTTGTATCTAGTATAATAAATAATTTTCTAGAAATCAACCAATTCATCTGTCCTAACCAATATGAAGTTCGGTCTAATCGCTCACTTTCTCTGGCAGCTTTAACACTGTAAATCATAATACATTATTAATTAAACTTATCCACTATGGATTCAGAAATTTGTCAAATCGCTGACTTGGAAGTTAATTAACAAATAGAATGCAGATTGTCTCTTTCAACAGTACCATATCACTTCCTGAGGAGATCACATGGGGTGTACCCCAGGGATAAATTTTAGGTCCAATTTTATTCCTTATCTACGTTAATGATATACCTATGGTGTCCAACTTACTACATACTATACTTTTAGCGGATGTTGTTAGTCTTGTCTATTCCACCGAAAACATTGTTGCTGATATTAATATAATGATGTCTGAGCTAAAATATACATTTGGCTTTCGGCAAACCACCTATCATTAAATATTAAGAAATTGAAATGTATGGTCATTAAACCAAATAGCAAATCGTTATCTGACTATGCCTCGCCGTTGCTCATCTGGGATTGAAATTGTCGCAGATATAGAAGACGCGATATTATTGCTAACTAGCGTTTTACCGAAGGGACCTGAGAGGCCAGCTTATTTTCTCTTCGGTGAGGGGAAGATGCTTCTCAATGATTAGGCGATACCTCTTAACGCTACCTGGCCTGAGGGGGGGAGGGGGGGGGGGGGGTGAAATGGCCCTCCTACCAAACTTTCTGCGCTATCTCCGGAACGACAAAAATGGAGAGCTGAAACTTCTTGACTTTATAGTTTATCATATTGGGGTCATTTTGAGCCTATTTGCATAACCCCCGAGCAGAGGATCATGGGTAAATTCAAGATGGCGGCCACGTGGGGTACCAGGAAAGTGACGTTTTTGTCATACTTCTTCAAAATTTCTGCTTTTTCGCGACGAAAAGTGGGCAAAAACTATTTTATTTCACATCACATTAATATTTACTAATTTATGATGCAGTTTTTGTAGAGAAATTGCATGAATAAAAAAATCGGAAATCCGCCCGAAAAATCGACCAAAAAATGCCGTTTTTGAAAACGACGTCACTTTGACGTCATCAAAGCGGCCAGCTTGGATTTTTTTTCATGTTCTGATAGATCTTGACCCAAGGGTATAGTGTGGTAAGTTTCAGTCCCCTAGCTCAAGGGGCAAGAAAAATAATTAGGGGGGGGGGCATTTCGGTCCCCACCCCCCAGGGCTGGATACGTCCCCAAAAGCCCAGGCCAGATAGGGTTAAACAGATCTCAATGCCAAAAGTGAGGAGGGAATTGGCTGCAGGCGATACCACTATCCCGGGGATGAGTGAGGTGATTATCAACGCCGTAGTCAACAAGGTTTATGGGGAAGAAGGGATAGCAGAGCTGTTAATAGAAGGTTCACCAGAGTTTACAGGGAAACTTTCGCTCGATATAGCGCCAAGTTTCGTTGATGTCGAGAGTCGGGGTATTATTGTCGAGAGCCCAAGGTCATTAAACATCAAACATGTGTCGATATGCAGAATCTGTGGATTCTGATATCAAGGTCCTTCTAGATATGAAAGAAGATTCCGAAAAAAGATAACTTTGAGGCAGTCCGAAAAATAAAAAAGCTCATACCCGACATCACCCGCCAAACATCAGATGTACCGGATATAAGAGTAGGGAGAAAGTGCACGTCCAGACAGACCTTTGATAGTTTAGACATTTAGACGGTACACAGATGGAACCAGCCAAACATGACGTCGTTGCTGATGAACCGAAAGACTACCAGGGGCGGCGGAAGCGGGGGGCAGGGGGGGGCTGCAGCCCCCCCCCCCCAGTTTGGGGAGGGTGGGGGCTCAGGCCCCCCCCCAGTTTCAACAAAAGCAGGCTGACTTTTTCGTGATTTTGGTCCTAATGTGACCCGATATAGAGGCCGGAAAATTTTTCTCGCGGCGCTTCGCGCCACCCTGTAGGCTAGGTTTTCACGGAGCGGCGACTTTGCACTGGAGGGGCACGTTGATGTTTGGTTTAAAGTGCTCTGATTTGCTCATTCTTCTGTTCCGTTCGCAATGATCAATAACTGTTTTGGATGTTAATTTACATAGAAATTGCATTAGCTTTATTGGACGATTAGCTGATTATCAAATTTAGAAATCAAAATTGCGTTCATATTATTTCTTTTTTGTGTTCATACATTTCTCTTCAAACGTGTCAGCGCTCTCCTACCCTCTGCTGAAATGTTAATTTCTTCGAGATCACTGCGTATAATTCGAATTTTGGAAAGGAAAAACTTTTTTTACATTCAAAAGTTATCAACTCAATTTTTCTTTTAAATGACGAGAAAAATCACAAAAACAATCTCAAAATGCAGTTGATTATATAGTGATAATATGTCGTTTTATATGCCAGAAACCGGCCAGAATGCGTCTACAGCCATCTAGGAGCGCGGAGCTGGACCCTCGCCTAAAGTGCTATGATAGTCGAGCCCCCCCCCCCCCACTTTTTGGGAGCTTCCGCCGCCGCTGACTACGCAGAAGTATTTTCTAAATACGAAATTGACATTGGGTGTACCGATTTGGTGAAGCATGCCATAGATACAGGTGACGCGAAACCTATCCAGCAACCGCCAAGACGACTACCCATGGCATTTGCTGGAGAAGATAAGAAGGCACTAAAGAACCTACAGAAACAGGGATCTATTCGACCATGCGACGTCTCCGTGGGCTTCGCCCATCGTGTTGGTCAGGAAAAAGTGTGGCTCAGTAAGGACATGTATTGATTTTCGCCACCTTAACCTGGTAACCCGTAAAGATGCCGTTTCAGTGCCCAAAATTCAGGATTGACTTGACGCAATTGAAGGTGCGACTTGGTTTTCTACCCCAGATCTTACCTACATCCAAGTACCTATTAAAAAGGGAAACCGCGCTCGCAACGAACTGTGGTCTCTAAGAGAACACGGAAATGCCGTCTGGGCCCTGCAATAGTCCAGCCACATCTCAGCGATGCATCGAACTAGCTTTATCTGGATATTTTTCCAAGTTGGTACAACCCCTAAACGAGTTAATGAAGAAATACACACCCTTCCAATGGACACGGATTTGATATTTTTGGAACATCATGATGTCTTGCCGGCATCATTGAAAACTGTTGACCGCTTCTCTCTTGCAGGAAACAAGCCTATGTTTATGTATACTATGATTGTCTTTTTGAATTTGGTGCTAATACTGTTATATGGAATATGGAATAGGTCTTTGGATTATGGACGCGGATATTCTCTAATGGACGACGGCTGGATTATGAATGACGGACTAGACGCTTGTAATCAAGATGTGAAGATTCATTTAGAGGACTGAAGACTGCACTGAACGGACTGAATATCCTGGGATATCGAACGATGAATGCCTGTTTATCTTAGATACTGTCGCATGTGACCTCAGTATCACAACTTTTGGTTCTTGTGATGTTCTTAGAAATACAGTTTGTGGGTCCTATGACTTGTCAGTACTCAGCGACATCGATTAGCATCACTCTTTTAATGTTGCAGTTTTATCACAGATCCAAGATGGAAGAGAGCGTGTCATCGCATATGCCAACCGTGTATTGCACAAAGTTGAGAAGAACTACTGTGTGACAGATAAAGAATTACTGGCCGTGATACTTTTCACCGAGTATTTTCATCACCACCTCTCGAAAAGGAAGTTCTTGATCCGAACAGACCACCAGACACTGAAGTGACTGTTCAGCTTGAAGAGGCCGAAAAATAGGATTGCCAGATGGATAGAACTATTATCAGCCTTCGATTTAGCGGGCAGACGTGGGAAGCGCCATTGAAACGCTGAGGCCTTGTCTCGATGCCAAAACCCGAGACAGTGCGAATGCGAAGAAACTGAATCTTTGTGATGCGGCCTTGTGTGTAGTACCGTAAACGGACCACCAATATACAGAGTGCATTCGTGGGGAATACTGAAGGTAAAGACGAATTGCAGATGGTCAGTCTGAGACAGGCCTTTCCCGTCAAGATGAAGGAAACCCACCCAGGTCTTCTTGAGATGAGATCCAATATATGCTATGTCAACGCTTAAGAAGCAATTGGAGAACCCTGACATCGGAGCTTTTCTAAGATGGTATTAGGAAGGTCGACGAACCTGTGGACAGACATATGTGCAGAGGGTCCAGCCTCAATGCATTATTGTAATTCATGGGATAGCATCGAGGTAAATATGGAGTATTATTTTGAAGATTTGTGCGAAAGGATGCAACTGGCAGCCATTGGAAGTTCTTTATGTCTAGAAGTATGAGGGAGCATGTACTGAACCAGATGCATGATTGCATCCTTGCAGGGCACCTGAGACGGAAGGGAGATCGTGAGCAGACACTGCAAAGATTTCATTGGTGGAAATTACGAGAAGACGTGGACAAGTGGGTTCGTCGTTGCGACATTTGCGAAGCTAACAAAGCCTCAAGCAAGTCACCCAGCGCATCTTGGACATATGAGAATAGGAGCTCCGCTTGACCGGCTATCGAGGGATATTTTAGGATCTTTTCCAGAGATGGAACGAGGGAATAAGTACATCATGATTGTAACAAACTATTTTACTACTTGGGTGGAAATTTTCCAGATACCAGATCAGCTATCAGTCACATGCGCCCAGGCAGGGGTTACCTTTAGATTATCCGAGTGACCAGGGATCTAATTATACAAGCGATGTATTCACAGAAAGTTGTAAACTAATGGAGATCCGGAAAACTCGAAAGACATCTAGACATCCCCAATGCAATAGAAAGGTCGAGCGGTTTAATCGAACTCTAGTACCCATGATCAGGGCGTACTTGCGATATGAACAAAGAAGACTGAGACCTGTTCTCGAGTTGTTTGACCGCAGCTTATAGAGCCACCCCTCACGACATTACAGGTTTGACACCAAATCTACTCATGTTTGGACGAGAAGAAGTACTTCCTGTCGAGGTAAATCTTTTCCAGATACTCAAGTCGAGATGACATACTATGGGGAATACGTAGATGAACTCTGTGATCAGCTGCAACATGCACATGATGTTGCAAGACAACGATTGAGAGTAGCAGCAAAACAACAAAAGAAGACTTGTGGTGAGAAAAACCTTAGCCATAGGCACAAGCCAGTTGAATATATTTGATAGAGTAATGCCGTCGATATCTGCAGGCGTGGTTGGCATCACAAAGATATAACAAACCATGGAATTCACCAGATCTACGGTTTATTGTACAGACCAGCGAATAATACATCAGCTGTAAATATCGGCAACGCTGGAACCAAAATACAACGAGACTTGACGTCACAATCACGGCGTCACAACAATAGTCTGTTACAAATATCAAAATAGCATCATTAAACTGCTCTCTGTTTTTGAAGATTTTGAGTTCCATCAAAATACATCAATTTCAAAGCAATGTAATTTAACAAGCAAGATAAAACCTTATAAATCCAGTCGTTTTGGAGCGTTAATCGATCTTCCAGTGCGAGTCTCTCTGGTTTCCTCAAATAAGCTTGACAAGTCGTTCCACTGTGGCCCCAACTTGCTACCTGTAGATGCAGTCTTGGCTCCTGGCTCGGAACTTCCTTGGATTTTCGCCGTCACTGCTCCAATAGTAGGGGTCACTGTGCCACCACTGGCTTCTGCGACTCATGTGATGCACAGAGACCCCCTTCCACTACGGTTGATCTAGGTACGGCGTCTGTCTCATCAGTATTGTTGGTAGCGATAGAATCTGTGCTTCCGCGGTGGCTCCGGCGATGCACAAGATATCCCCGTAGTCTCATCTGTTTCAGATTCAGGGCATGTTTGCTTTTGCTTTTCAGTTTCATGAATCTCTTTTCTTTTCCTTGCTACCCAATATCGAATGTGCTCGGTATTGCATTTCTTAGGTCTGTCATGGTGAAGCACCTTCGAAGTCCTCCTATCGGAAACTAAGTACCTCGCCATCACCACAAAAGGATCTTTCCATTGAGGTTGGAGCTTTGGGCAGCGAGCCTTGGTCTTAGCAGTGTGGCGAACATATACCGAATCACCCAAGTTAAATGCTCGATGATTGAGCCTGAGGTCATACAACCTCTTCTGTTTAGGTTCTACTCCCCTAGGGGATTGGCGCGCAAAGGAATGACTACGGTTCAAGGCAGCTTCAATAGAATCAACAAAATCGAGGTGATCGGAATCATTAATTGGAGTCATCAGCCTTATTCAACATTACCTCTTCTGGTCAAAAACCATTTGATTTGGCGTTTGGCCAATTAGTCGGCCGGCCAAACCGCGAAAATGTGCTTTAAAAAAGTCCCGTTGGCATTTTATGTTAGAAGCGCGTATCCATGACAGATGTATTATCTACACCATAGTAAAATATATTTTGAAAATTACATGAAAATACATATAGATTCCAGACATAAAAACGCATTTTTCTCCGAATTATATAAACAGACTCTGGCACGTACAGTTTATTATGTTTACAACATCAATTCCCAGAGAACAGCTTGGGCTATGGAGCTGAAACTTTCGACAGTATATCTTGGGGTCTAGCCCTAACGGAATGTGTAAAAACAATTCAAGATGACAACATCGATGTCGTCACAGTGACATCATATTCTAAAAATTCTCTTTTAGTTCGATTTTAAGTTGGATTTTTCAATTTTATTAATTTATGCAATCTTCTTCGCAAAAATAGGCAAATTTTTAAAAATAATTATCAGTGAAATGATTTTGGGCACTTTTAGGCACAAATGAAGCAATTTTGAAGGAAAATGACAAAACGCAAGGTTTTCGAGTCACAACCTATAAACCGTCATCTTGAATTTACCAATGATGTTCCGCTCGGAAGGTTATGCAAATAAACTGATAAAGGACCAGCTTTGATAGGCTTTGCTGTCGAGAAGATTCAGCTATCAATGAAGAGTATAACATGAGAACAAAATCAAAAATTTCCAGATGTCTCCTTATGGACGCCATTTTGAATTTAACCTTCAGGTTTAATCTGAAGACTAAGAAAATAGATTCAAAGTGGGCAAAAGGTGTTCGGCTACGATGTGATACCCTTCGGTTTTGATAAATTGGCACAATCAACTAAGAATAGTGCCTTGGACTATGCGAGCAACAGGAAAAAGCATAATTTTCAAATGGCCCATTATCGCTGCCATTTTGAATTTGACCATCAAATCTTGATCTTATGGATATGTGAATAGATTCAAAATGTGCGTAAGATAGTAGGCTATGATAAGCTATCTCTCGGGTTTGATCAATTTGTATAATGAGTTAAGAATAATGCCCTGAACTATAAGAGCAACATGAAAAAGTATGATTTTAAGATGACCCCATATGGCCGCCATTATTAATTTGACCATCAAATCTTGATCTTAGGAATATGTAATTGGATTAAAAATGTGCGTGAGATTGTAGGCTATGGTAAGAGATCTCTTACTTTCGATAAATTCGCACAATGAGTTAAGAATAATACCTGGACTGTAAGGGCTACAAGAAAAAGTATGATTTCAAGATGACCCCATATGGCCGTCATTTTGAAATTGACCATCAAATGAAGTTGTGCTGATTTGTTGAATCTAACTATTGCAAGACGTTCGCGTCTTGTGACAAAATAACGTTCCTGTGCAAGACCCAGAAGTTTGCTGGCGTAAGCCACTACCTTTCCCTCTCCTTTCTGTACTTGCGACAGGACTGCCCCATCAGCATAGTATGACGCATCTGTATCCACCATATGTGTTCAACGGGACAGGGGGTAGGTAAGTATGGTGGATGATTTCAGACACTCCTTTAGGTCTTTGAATGCATCATCTTGTTCGGCTGACCAGTCAAACACAGCTTTCTTTTTCACTAGATTATACAGCGGCTTTGCTCTATCGGCGTCATCCCGAACAAATTTGCGGTAATACTTGATAAGACCGAGAAAGGTTTGTACATCCTTTACATTCTTGGAAACAGGCCAATCCTTAACCACCTCCACCAAGGCTGTGTTAGTTTCCACTCCCTGCTCGCTGACTATGTGTCCCAGGAAAATAACTTTGTTTTGGAACAGCATATATTTCTTTGGCTTTAGTTTCAGGTTGTGCAAATGAATTTTTCTGAAAACTTCGACAAGGTTGGTCAAGTGTTCCTGAAAAGTTGTTCCCGTCACAATGACATCATCAAGATAAATCAAACGTGATTCCATTGAAGTCCCCTGAGGACCAGCTCCATTGAGCCCTCTGGAATGTTTCCGTTTTCACAAACCAAAAGGCATCCTTGTAAACTCTAATAAGCCAAATCTTGTGATGAGAGCAGTTTTACTGATGTCGTCTTCTGTCATTTCTATTTGATGATATCCACTTTGTAAGTCCAATGTGAAAAATATAATTGCTCCACTCATTCGCCTCATTCAGTCTACGGTAGTCAACGCACCAACGTAATCCCCCATCCTTCTTCCGAACAAGTACTACAAGACTTGATCACTTTGACTGAGAAGGCACCACAACACCACTATTGATCACGCCCTTAACATGTGCTTCTTCCTCACCTTAAAAAACCAAGCGGAGTTCTCCTCATTGGTTGAGGGATAGGGATTATATATAACGAGATACCACGAAGAAAGCAACCGAGACTTTCACTGTCTTTGGCAAATATGTCATAATACACAATAAGCACGTCCTTGACTGCATCTGCTGGATTTGAGGTGAAGTTCGTGCTACAGTTATTCCATAGGTCTTTTAAGTGGGGTGGTATCACTACCTCCGCTGACAATCTGCGCACAGAAGCCGACTCTAGTGACGCTTCATTTGTCATATTCTGGTTGCAATTCTATCAATTTGCCGAGGTAGGTGCCCTTTGCCATCCTCACAGAAGAGGAGTTGGAGTTTAGTACCTTGACAGAAACCAGGTCTCCACTTCTTGACAGCAATGTAATGCCGTCGATATCTGCATGTGTGGTTGGCATCACGAAGATATAACAAACCAAGAAATTCCCCAGATCTACGGTTTATTGCGCAGACCAGTGAAAAACTACATCAACTGTAAATATCGGCAGCGGTGGAATCACAATACAAGGCGTGACGTCACAATCGCTACGTCACAACTATAGTCTGTTACAAATATAAACCTAGCGTCATTAAAACAACCTCGCCACCAGGGGTCGCTCTCCGCTGGAAAATTGGCCGCTCCGACGAACCCCTGGGACGACGGTCGCTGAAAATTGGTCCCATAATACATTGAAAAATTCTTTCACGTGGCCCCTTCCGGTTCCATTGGAACATATCCTATTCTTTATAGAACGTCAGTCATGTTTCATTTTCATGGCCAGTGTCATAACGTCATGACGTCAGAATAAAAAAATGTTTCGCAAGAATGCATAAAGAATTCTAGTAGGCTACGTCATCTTTCAGACGCGCTCGTAACATTCATGACGTCGGGACGTCGGCTTGATCCCCACAGATACGCTCTCGTTATGTTCTAAATTCTAGGGTTTTGTGTTCTATCCAATGACCAACCTCGCCACCAGGGGTCGCTCTCCGCTGGAAAATTGGCCGCTTCGACGAACCCCTGGGACGACGGTCGCTGAAAATTGGTCCCATAATACATTGAAAAATTCTTTCACGTGGCCCCTTCCGGTTCCATTGGAACATATCCTATTCTTTATAGAACGTCAGTCATGAGTCATTTTCATGGCCAGTGTCATAACGTCATGACGTCAGAATAAAAAAATGTTTCGCAAGAATGCATAAAGAATTCTAGTAGGCTACGTCATCTTTCAGACGCGCTCGTAACATTCATGACGTCGGGACGTCGGCTTGATCCCCACAGATACGCTCTCGTTATGTTCTAAATTCTAGGGTTTTGTGTTCTATCCAATGACCGATCGTACTGCCGAGCGCCCTCCCAGAGCATAGTAGGGAGGACAGGACCGGATAGCTCTGGTTTCGAGATTGTCCAATGACCGATCGTACTGCCGAGCGCCCTCCCAGAGCATAGTAGGGAGGACAGGACCGGATAGCTCTGGTTTCGAGATTGTCATTAAAATACTACCACGAGAAAAGAGAGAAGGAAATCAGTACCAAACTGAAACTTCCTTATGGTGGACCATATTTGGTTGTCCAGAAGTTGAACGACTTGGATTAGGTCATCCAGATGAACGAAAATGAAAAAGAAAGTGGAATACCACAACAAACTAAACCATATGATGGTACGTCAGCCTTTAAAGATGTAATCAGCCTCAAAATGGACGGATTTTGTAAACACTCCCCTGTGCGTTTTTTCAGCAGGGGAGATTACCAAAGCATCATATGTATTATATTTGATGCTAGTGGGATCGTCATATACAACTAATGCAGAAATATCTTGTCAGAGAAATTTGTAACTCTGCCCGCTTCGACGGCTTTTCTGTCTCGCCATTGAGTGTGTGTTGTACGCGGAGAGAGAAATGACGTCACTGCGTGACGAATGAGTGACGTAGCGACGCTCACGAATTTGAATGCTGCACAGCTGCAGCCATGGGATAACGTCATGGCTCGTGCCTACGGTTCGGTAATGTCGCACAGCGTACGTTGGTAGAATGTACCATACGTGTATACGCTTGTTGACACGGCCGTAAAAAAATAAACGGCATGCCATGCTGTTTATTTTTAAAGATTAATTCCTTCTATTTTCTCGTGAATGGTATAAACAAGTTTAGTTTTTTGTGGTCAAATGTGTTTCATTTTGTACCTGTTGTAACATATGTCACTTTCGCTGAGTTTGAGAGACATTGATTTCAGCCCAGATTTGAGGCTGATTACACAAAGTACGAAGGCTTTAGCTCACTTGAAGTGTAAGGCCATACCAACACGCAGTCCCGGAGATGCCTACTGTCTGTCTCAGGTAATATATCCGAGACGTCTCGTCCGATTCATCAAAAAATAAAGATGGTTATAATCTGAAACTTACTCATGTGGTCAAACATGAATTGACCAATTTTTCTTCCAAGTATGGTCCCCCGACAACGAGTAAGGTCACTCCTTGGATGAATTACAAGCGTCTGGTCCGTCATTCATAATTCAACCGTCGTCCATTAGAGAATATCCGCGTCCATAATCCAAAGACCTATTCCATATTGCATATAACAGTATTAGCACCAAATTCAAAAAGACAATCATAGTATTCATGAACATAGGCTTGTTTCCTGCAAGAGAGAAGCGGTCAACAGTTTTCAATGATGCCGGCAAGACATCATGATATCAATTCCGTGTCGCTGATCAGTATTCTTAATCCATAATATTCGTTGTAAAGTCGTCATCTAAAGAATGATGTATCTCAGTCACGCTTTGATTGTGACTGTTCATATGAGTACCATGAGGATCTTGAAGTACATGGGTTCATACGGCCCCTAGCCTCGGGTAAATCGGAATTAGACAAAAGTTACGAAACGTAACGCCATAGATCTTGCACGCTACGCTCGTATTTTGCTATCAGCATGCGATATGTATCGCCAAATTTGAGAAACTTTGAGTGGAGGCGCTTGGTGGTGTAGCCCTGTTTTATAAGTTTCTGCAACAATGTTTCGTGACGTTGATTAAAATCGTCACATTTAACACAGGATCTAGCAAATGCTACTAGGCGTGATATGTATACGCCATATGCAGGTCCCACTGGAATATTACTGTCCAGAAAGGGATAGTTTAAGATGTCGAAATTGTAATAATCTCTTTCGTCATACAGTCGACGAGAGCCGAAGTCCATGGATGAAGATGTCACTCCCTGGACCATACCCCATGGATGATGATGATGATGACGATGATGTCATTCTCCGGACGCTACACCGTGGATGACCAGAGAAGGACCTGTGTCCTGACCACGGGATAGAGGGCCAGATGATCTGAATTGTCATGATTAAATGTACATTGCTGATTTCATGTTGACGCTTCCTATGTTGCCGAGGACAGCTAACATTTAGGCGGGGAAGCAGTGTGGTGATCTGATATTTTGATGTAATATAAATTTATCTATTGTTAATATTTTCAGTTCAGTTTTAACGATAATCGTTGACGAACGTCTGTCTCCAGATATTATTGTACGCGATCAATGATGGATTTGTCAGAGATCTAATAGCTACCGACTTTGTTGGATTTGATTTAAAGATAAAGATTTTGTCGCTACTTACTGTAATTTGTTACGGGATCGTTCTAGTTGTTTATCCAGATAACTTTCGCTGCTGTTCGTTAAGTCCATGTTAATTCACATATTTCGGCGAGCAGTTTTGCCGATGGTCGCCATGCTTATGAAGAGATCGATAACGAATTTTCACTCTCGAATCAATCTTAGATTAATTTTAGAGTAACTTTCGCAGAGTTTTCTCTTTTGTGAATGATTGAATTAACATCCTTCAACGACGATCATTCGTATTGAAGATTGTGGACTTGACGATAGTTATGTGTTATCGTCCTACGGGCGACAGAGTAGTTATCGTGATATTTAATATGGATTATTTCTCAAATACTTTTTCTATCAAAACGAAACGAAACGGCAGATCGACTCCGGATGTATCTCCAATGAGCGTCTTCTCGACCTCGTGGGAGCATTTCGTAACTTTTCTGTGTCTATTTGGAATGTTGGTGAGTAGTTATCGTCGATGGTGAAACCGATCAATTTCGTTCATGAATTCGCCGAAATATAAGCTCAAAGTTGAGAGCAGGTGTAAAAAATGATAAGATTGTTGGGGAATTTATTCAAGTAGTTTTCTCTGTGCGGCGAGTCAAAAAACCATCTTCATTTTATCAAGCCAATTTCTACGTTCCCACTTCGAACTTCCCTTGATATATCTGGGCTCCTTCAATGTTCAAAGAACTTATAAAAAGAAATGAGACGTCACTGACCTCGAAAACATTTGAATTTCTAAATATGTCGTAGAAGAGCGTTATTGATTGGCTGACCTATATAGTGGGCTAATACAAAAACCATATTAGGAGGAATAACGTCGCTACTTGAGGATGATGTCACTCTACTCAAAATCGTTGCGTAGGTTCTTATTGGTTCGTCGAACGTTCGTAGGTGAAATTTACACCTCGGATTTTGAACACTGAAGGGGGTCAGATAAATCAAGGCCGGTTCGAAGTGGGAAGTTAGAAATTGACTGGATAAAGTGAAGATGCAAAAAAACGGACTATTCCCGAGTTTAAATAAAGTAGGCGACTGCCGATTTCGAGGCATCTTCACAACGTCAAGGTTTCTATTTGTGAACCGAAGGCGAACCCTTGATCATCTTGCATAGCAGACCGCGCTCCGTCCACATTCCAGTTTTAAAAAACTGGACTGATGGTAAAATACGTTAGGGTTTTACTTTCTGTGCTAAACTGTACAAAATTTAATCCAAGCATGGCTAACAATAAAATATTAATGGATAGATCAGTGAATTTTATAGAAATCCATGAGTTATTTCACCCAATTCAAGTCCTTCAGTGGGAAGGTGAGGTCGGCTACACTGACATCGCGGACCGCCTTTAAAGTTTCAGTGTTTCCTACATTTGCCTGGCTCGTTGGATGTTTGATGGTAGATGAATGGGTTTATTTTTTCTTCAAATAGATTTTGTTTTAAAGTATGTTTCCTTTATATTTATTAATGTTCATGGTGTGTTGAAAATGTGCGTGTTCCTCTGCCACCGGGTATATATCCCACAAGCTATGGTGCTTTCGAATCTCTTGTCACGGTCGCCGTAAACAAGTGATCTGACTGGTCAATATATCCAGGATGTTGCTTTACGTTGAACACATACAGTTCCCAAGTGAACCAGGGATATCTAGGATAGAGATACCCCTGGTTTTAGCGAGGATGATTTCGACGCGGATTCGCGGGGGTGAAAATAAAATGCAAAATTTTCTAGCCTTCCGTTCATAAAATGAATTAGAACTTTTGCAGGACAGCCTGATCTGCACATCATTTTAATTAGAGATTTTCGAGAGATATCACCAAGGGTTTCATAGGTGGTCACAAGAAACCATGCCGAAAACTACTCTCCGCCGATAGGCCTATCTGGTTCCTATGATGGCCGAGAAGGGACATCGCTGTATTGTGTCATGAATCTGGACCGACACACGAAGGCAGGATGCGAAGTCGCGAAGGCAGGATGCGAAGTGGCGGAGCCAGGATGCGAAGAACGAAGGCAGGATGCGAAGCGCGAAGTCAGGATGCGAAGGCAGGATGCGGAGTGCGAAGCCACGATGCGAAGTGCTAAGTCAGGATGCGAAGCGCGAAGTCAGGATGCGAAGTCGCGAAGGCAGGATGCGAAGTCGCGAGGCCAGGATGCGAATCGCGAAGTCAGGATGCGAAATCAAAACATGCAGCGCGAAGTCAGGATGCGAAATAAAAACAATGCGAAGCCAGGATGCGAAGTGGCGAAGCCAGGATGCGAAGTGGCGAAGCCAGGATGCGAAGCACGAAGTCAGGATGCGAAATCAAAACAATACAATGCAAAGACTGGAAGCGGAGCGCGAAGTCAGGATGCGAAGTCAGGATGCGAAGCGCGAAGTCAGGATGCGAAATCAAAACAATGCGGAGCGCGAAGTCAGGATGCGAAATCAAAACAATGCAGAGCGCGAAGTCAGGATGCGAAATCAAAACAAGCGAAGCGCGAAGTCAGGATGCGAAATCAAAACATCAGCATTGGGCATGATTCTATCAAAACGAGGACGGTTTGTAACCCTGATTCCTAATATGCATTGCAGAGGCAATTGAAGATATTGCTGGTTGTTATTATCACAGCAACGGAGGAAGTAAAATTATTCTAATTTGTACCTTTTGCTTTGCATTACTGATGTTTTATAGAAATTCACAAATGGTAAGTTGAATATTTTCAGATCTGGCGTTTCGGGAATGATTAAAACCGACCCGAATAATTGTAATTAATACTGAAGGGCTCAAAGCTTTCGTAAGACTCTAATTAGCCTGGTGACTTTTCAGGTTGACATTTTTATTCCAATCTTACCAAATTTCCAGTTAGCCTGGTGTGTGAATGGGCCAGACCATCTAAAAACAATTGAGAATTATTGCTTACCAGATAAATTGCTAAGCAGATCAATGTGGCAGTATTAATAACATTATGCTAACCGACGAAGTGCTAACACTCTCGCAGGGCTTAGTCTCGTACATTTCAGGTTGAACAGATTATCCCAAGGCTGGTTAAAATTAATTTCCTGTTTAGCATGATGTTAAAAATGATGTTAAAAATAAAATCCCAAAACATTGCCTCGTTTTTGTGGATTTTTGTTATTCTATCAAGGGATGATTTCCTGTCTTCACTATATTTGTGGGAACTCACAACCAGCAATAATATATCTTGAAAACGGGAACCCAGTTACTCTTATTTAAACATAAATGGGTCAATTCACATGGCATCCGGCTATCTCCCACGTGGTATTTTTAGTGTGACAGTTTGGCGGCGGAAAATGACACTTGGACTAAATAACATGATATAGCCTACGGACACCCTCCACGTAAATTTTTGTCAAATTCTTTTTATTAAATTTGTTAATTAGGGTATGTTGTGATTCCATAATGAGGCTGAGCGATCCATGTCGATGATCATGATTTTGCAGACCCGATAGGCCTACACCTCGAGGGATGACGGTAAATTTTGGGTGGCCCTGAAAAGGACCGTTGCGAGAGCGACATGCGTTTTTAGCGGGATTGAGACCGTTTCCGAGAACCGTTATGATATCATGCGGTATTATCACTCAGTGATACACGCTTAAAACTAAGTGTCGAAACCTACTCGTAAAGTGTTGCAATAACCCTTTAAGTGTGTCCACAGGGACAGCACTTTAAAGTGCAGTCCCTGTGGACACACTTAAAGTGTTATTTCAACACTTTACAACACTTTAGTTTTAAGCGTGTAGATGGTTTTGAATTTCGAATAATATTCGAACAAATATATATCAATTTGTGTATTTTCAATTCTGGTTTATAACTGTGCAAGTTTTAAATGCACACCCAAAGCCTGTTTTATCGAACTATTTGATTTGGCTGTTTCTGTGGTGGACGCTGACGGGAAATTCTGGAAATGAATTAGAACACGGCCGATTTGTACCATATAGAATAGACAAGAATATCTCTTTATTTATGCTTATATTCCAAAGGGTTGACGTAAACAGAGAAACAATAAATTGACAATGTTTGGCGGCCTCGGCCTTGACAATCTCGACTTTGGACTCCAAACTATATGCATCGTCGGATGAATGATGTAACTAGTTTATTGAACAGAAAAATCGTTTGGCTTGTATCTGGATCTAGTTTTATTAAATTTTAGTGTACATTTATTGAGATATCTACTTCTAAGTCGCTTCGGTCTCGGAGCGTCGATTCCAAAGATGAGGAGGAAAAAAAGAATAAAAATAAAAAATACGGGGCGGCCGAATATTTCGGGGCGGGCGGTGATGCTAAACAGGAAACTTTTTAACCAGCCTAATGTTCGCGAATTACGATATTGCCCTGTACGTAGACTTTTGGCATGGAGTGACGAGCATACGAGTTTTAGACAATAGCCCCAAACTAACCGCTAATTATCTTACTGCTTGTTAATAGTCTATCTGTTTCCATGTGTATATATTTATTAGCACATAATAAGGATGTATGGAAATATTGATCCTTGATTTCACATTTTATATCATCAATCCTAAATTTGTACAAACCACCATCTTAGAATTGGCCCGGATCGTTTCGGACACAGGGCTAAGTAGCACTGTTGTGTCAGAGATATATTCTAAAAAAATTTTAATTTAAATTGCTTTTTTAATTTTAAAATTTTATTTTTTTTCAATTTTAAAATTTCTATTTTTTTTTTTTTAGAATCACTAATATATGTTATTAATCGATTGTTTTCGTATTGCCTTCGTATTGACCTGAGGGTCGCCGTATTGGCCCGAGGCCGCAGGCCGAGGGCCAATACGGCGACCCGAAGGTCAATACTAAGGCTATACGAAAACAATCGATTCATAATATTTTTATTAATTGACATTTACTGGCCGTGTTCTTGTGTTTCCGAGCTTGAGTGGCAGCATCCGTTTCTTGATCTGTAACAGGTTTGAATCGTTTTAAATCGTCTCCAGATATCTCCTCAAGAACTAAAATTCCGCCCACGAACCCTTGAATAACACGCTCTGCGCTCGCCATTGCGCTGAACAAACACCACTGCTGTCGTCTGTTTCTCCAGTCGTCGGTCCTTACTGCTAGTAACGGCTGCACTCGTTCACCTCGGCCAATACAACATTCAACCCGGCCAATACAGCTTTCAACTCGGCCAATACAACTCGGCCAATACAAGTCGGGTTCGACATGACGTATGGACAGGCCGTTTTACACTGTATTCGGGTAATAACATACACAGTCAATTAATAAATTATCATATAGCTTACTATAATACTCATACGTGGCCATATTTTAAAGCGAGAGGCCGTGTTTGTCAAGCATGGAAAATTACACTACATACACTATATATAAAGACCAATTTATCTGGTAAGCAATAATTCTCAATTATTCCTAGATGGTATGGCCCATTCACACACCAGGCTAACTGGAAATTTTGCAAGATTGGAATAAAAATGTCAAAAATGTCAAAAATGTCAAAGCTTTCAGCGCTTCAGTATTAATTATCAATTATTCGGGTCGGTTTTAATCATTCCCGAAACGCCATATCTGAAAATATTCAAAATACCATTTGTGAATTTCTATAAAACATCAGTAATGCAAAGCAAAGGTACACATCAGAATAATTTTACTTCCTCCGTTGCTGTGATAACAACAACCAGCAATAATCTTCAATTGCCCCTACAATGCATATTAGGAATCAGGGCTACAAACCGGCCTCGTTTTGATAGGATCATGCGCAATGCTGATGTTTTGATTTCGCATCCTGACTTCGCGCTCCGCATTGTTTTGATTTCGCATCCTGACCTCGCGCTTCGCATTGTTTTGATTTCGCATCCTGACTTCGCGCTCCGCATTGTTTTGATTTCGCATCCTGACTTCGCGCTTCGCATCCTGACTTCGCATCCTGACTTCGCGCTTCGCATCCTGACTTCGCGCTCCGATTCCAGTCTTTGCATTGTATTGTTTTGATTTCGCATCCTGACTTCGCGTTTCGCATCCTGGCTTCGCCACTTCGCATCCTGGCTTCGCGCTTCGCATTGTTTTGATTTCGCATCCTGACTTCGCGCTGCATGTTTTGATTTCGCATCCTGACTTCGCGCTTCGCATCCTGGCCTCGTGACTTCGCATCCTGCCTTAGCGACTTCGCATCCTGACTTCGCGCTTCGCATCCTGACTTCGCATCCTGACTTCGCGCTTCGCATCCTGCCTTCGCATCCTAACTTCGCGCTTCGCATCCTGCCTTCGTTCTTCGCATCCTGGCTTCGCCACTTCGCATCCTGCCTTCGCGACTTCGCATCCTGCCTTCGTGTGTCGGTCCAGATTCATAACACAATACAGCGATGTCCCTTCCCGGCCATCATACAATGGGCTAGCCTGTAGCGTACACTGTCAGAAACGTCTTTCTCCAAAGTTTGATGGCTAAAAGAACCATCAAGAGTTCAACTTTATAGAACCAATACACACATAGCTATACTTCAACGTCAAACTACGGCATCTTTGCCAACTTCTACAGATTTTGAATAAATTTATCTCATGAATTTAGTATGGAATTGAACGGTCCAAATATCTCACTTTAAAAATAAAAATGGAACCATTGGAACCATTCTTTTACGGGGCCAATTTTTAGCCCACCATCACTAGATGGTGGGCTGTTCAAATCACTTTTCGTCCGTCGTCCGTCCGTCCGTCAGTCCATCGTCCGTCCGTCCGTCAGTCTGTCGTCCGTACCTAAACAATTCTTGTTATCGCGATTTCTCAGGAACTACTGCATGGATCTTTCTCAAATTTGATACACAGGTTCCCCTTGGGGTCTGGTTGTGCAAGATACCTTTTCTGGTCCGAATCGAAAATCCAATATGGTCACAAGGCGGCCATCTTGAATTTCCCCATGAAACCTTGTTATCGCGATTTTTCAGGAACTACTTCATGGATCCTTCTCAAATTTGGTACACAGGTTCCCCTTGGTGTCTAGTTGTGCAAGATACCTTTTCTGGTCAGATTCGAAAATCCAATATGGTCACAAGGCGGCCATCTTGAATTTCCCCATGAAACCTTGTTATCGCGATTTTTCAGGAACTACTTCATGGATCCTTCTCAAATTTGGTACACAGGTTCCCCTTGGTGTCTAGTTGTGCAAGATACCTTTTCTGGTCCGATTCGAAAATCCAATATGGCCACAAGGCAGCCATATTGGATTTCTCCATGAAACCTTGTTATCGAGATTTCTCAGGAGCTACTGCATGGATCTTTCTCAAATTTGGTACACAGGTTCCCCTTGGGGTCTAGTTGTGCAAGATACCTTTTCTGGTCAGATTCGAAAATCCAATATGGCCACCAGGCAGCCATCTTGGATTTCCCCATGAAACTTTATCATCATTTCTCATGAAGTACTGCATGGATCTTTCTCAAATTTAGTACACAGGTTCCCCTTCGGGTCTAGTTGTGCAAGATACCTCTTCTGGTCCGATTCGAGAATCCAATAAGGTCACAAGGCGGCCATCTTGAATTTCCCCATGAAACCTTGTTATCGCGATTTTTCAGGAACTACTTCATGGATCTTTCTCAAATTTGGTACACAGGTTCCCCTTGGTGTCTAGTTGTGCAAGATACATTTTCTGGTCAGATTCGAAAATCCAATATGGCCACAAGGCAGCCATCTTGGATTTCCTCATGAAACCTTGTTATCGAGATTTCTCAGGAGCTACTGCATGGATCTTTCTCAAATTTGGTACACAGGTTCCTCTTGGGGTCTAGTTGTGCAAGATACCTTTTTCTGGTCCGATTCGAAAATCCAATATGGCCATCAGGCAGCCATCTTGGATTTCCCCATGAAACTTTATCATCATTTCTCAGGAAGTACTGCATGGATCTTTCTCAAATTTGGTATACAGATTCCCCTTCGGGTCTAGTTGTGCAAGATACCTTTTCTGGTCCGATTCCAAAATCCAATATGGTCACCAGGCAGCCATCTTGGATTTCCCCATGAAACATTGTTATCGTCATTTCTCAGGACGTACTGCATGGATCTTTCTCAAAGTTGGTACACAGGTTCCTCTTCAGGTCCAGTTGTGCAAGATACCTTTTCTGGTCCGAATCGAAAATCCAATATGGTCACAAGGCGGCCATCTTGGATTTCCCCATGAAACCTTGTTATCACGATTTCTCAGGAGCTACTTCATGGATCTTTCTCAAATTTGGTACACAGGTTCCCCTTGGCGTGTAGTTGTGCAAGATACCTTTTCTGGTCCGATTCGAAAATCCAATATGGCCACAAGGCAGCCATCTTGGATTTCCCCATGAAACCTTGTTATCACGATTTCTCAGGAGCTACTGCATGGATCTTTCTCAAATTTGGTACACAGGTTCCCCTTGGGGTCTAGTTGTGCTAGATACGTTTTTTGGTCAGATTCGAAAATCCAATATGGCCACCAGGCAGCCATCTTGGATTTCCCCATGAAACTTTATCGTCATTTCTCAGGAAGTACTGCATGGATCTTTCTCAAATTTGGTACACAGGTTCCCCTTGGGGTCTAGTTGTGCAAGATACCTTTTCTGGTCCGATTCGAAAATCCAATATGGTCACCAGGCAGCCTTCTTAGATTTCCTCATGAAACCTGGTTATCACGATTTCTCAGGAACTACTGCTTGGGTCTTTCTCAAATTTGGTACACAGGTTTCCCTTGGGGTCTAGGAGTGCAAAATACCTTTTCTGGTCCGATTCGAAAATCCAATATGGCCACCAGGCAGCCATCTTGGATTTCCCCATGAAACCTTGTTATCACTATATCTCAGGAACTATTGCATGGATCTTTCTCAAATTTGGTACACAGGTTCCCCTTCAGGTCCAGTTGTGCAAGATACCTTTTCTGGTCCGAATCGAAAATCCAATATGGTCACAAGGCGGCCATCTTGGATTTCCCCATGAAACCTTGTTATCGCGATTTTTCAGGAGCTACTTCATGGATCTTTCTCAAATTTGGTACACAGGTTCCCCTTGGCGTGTAGTTGTGCAAGATATCTTTTCTGGTCCGATTCGAAAATCCAATATGGCCACAAGGCAGCCGTCTTGGATTTCCCCATGAAACCTTGTTATCACGATTTCTCAAGAGCTACTGCATGGATCTTTCTCAAATTTGGTACACAGGTTCCCCTTCAGGTCTAGCTGTGCAAGATACCTTTTCTGGTCCGAATCGAAAATCCAATATGGTCACAAGGCGGCCATCTTGAATTTCCCCATGAAACTTTGTTATCACGATTTTTCAGGAACTAATTCATGGATCTTTCTCAAATTTGGTACACAGGTTCCCCTTGGTGTCTAGTTGTGGAAGATACCTTTTCTGGTCCGATTCGAAAATCCAATATGGCCACCAGGCAGCCATCTTGGATTTCCCCATGAAACTTTATCATCATTTCTCAGGAAGTACTGCATGGATCTTTCTCAAATTTGGTACACAGGTTCCCCTTCGGGTCTAGTTGTGCAAGATACCTTTTTCTGGTCTGATTCGAAAATCCAATATGACCACCCCTTCAGGTCTAGTTGTGCAAGATACCTTTTCTGGTCCGAATCGAAAATCCAATATGGTCACAAGGCGGCCATCTTGGATTTCCCCATGAAACCTTGTTATCGCGATTTTTCAGGAACTACTGCATGGATCTTTCTCAAATTTGGTACACAGGTTCCCCTTGGGATCTGGTTGTGCAAGATGCCTTTTCTGGTCAGATTCGAAAATCCAATATGGCCACCACGCAGCCATCTTGGATTTCCCCATGAAACTTTATCGTCATTTCTCAGGAAGTACTGCATGGATCTTTCTAAAATTTGGTACTAGTCTTGGGGTCGAGTTGTGCAAGATACCTTTTCTGGTCCGATTCGAAAATCCAATATGGCCACCAGGCAGCCATCTTGGATTTCTCCATGAAACTTTGTTATCGTCATTTCTCAGGAAGTACTGCATGGATCTTTCTCCAATTTGGTACGCAGGTTGTGCAAGATACCTTTTTCGGTCCGAATCGAAAATCTTATATGGCCATCAGGCGGCCGTCTTGGATTTCCCCATGAAACTTTGTTATTGCGATTTCTCAGGAACTACTGCATGGATCTTTGTCAAATTTGGTACCAAGGTTCCCCTTGTCGTCTAGTTGTGCAAGATACCTTTTCTGGTCCGATTCGAAAACAGGCGGCCATATTGGATTTTCCCATGCAACTTTGTTATCGTGATTTCTCAGGAAGTACTGCAGGGACCTTTCTCAAATTTGGTACATAGATTCCCCTTGGGGTCTAGTTGTGCAAAATACCCTTTTCGGGCCGATTCGAAAATCCAATATGGCCACCAGGCGCCCATCTTGGACTTCCCAATGATACTTTGTTATTGTGATTTCTCAAGAAGTACTGCATGGATCTTCCTAAAATTTGGTACACAGATTCCCCTTGTTGCAAGATACCTTTTTTTGTTCCGACTCGATAATCCAATATGGCCACCAGGTGGCCATCTTGAATTTCCCCTTGAAACGTAGTTATCGTGACTTCTCAGGAAATATTTCATGGATCTTTCTGAAATTTGGTACACAGGTCCCACATGGGGCCTAGTTGTGCAAGATACCTTTTTGATCCGATTCGAAAATCCAAGTGACGCTTCAAATTAATACGGTATTCCCGAGTTGTGACGTTGCATCACAAGTGTCGGATCAAACGGTGGGGCATATTCTATATATTGACTATAGAGAATGTCCATACCTTCACCTTCCATATCAAGGAGTTCAAATAATTCGGAATTAAAATGTGTTTCTTCAAATTTTAAATCAGTTTTCTTTAGTCCATGCAGTTGCAAGTGAACTGCCCCACCCTTTCGTCTGCCGGCGGGTCGGCTACATGAAGGGATGTCACTCTTGTGACACAACGTCACAACTCGACAACTGTAGACTACTGCATGTTTCGATGCAAGGGAGATAATCAGGATTCAGACACTTTCGAAGTTTCAACTTTACTGCGCGGACCGGATCCCTTCAGTATTAAGTATTGTACCATCTTACTATTTTCGAGCATGGTATCTTAAAAGAGATATCTCAAACTAGCCCAATAAACGGAACAGAATTAGCATTCGTTCCTAATTATAAAATCTTAAGTATGTTTCATAGCTCATGCCAAAGTGTGAAAGAGATTTGTCTTCGCTTCCAGTACCAGATGATGACACGTGCAAAAAAATAAAATAAAATAAAAATACTACAAAATGAGGACGAAGGATCCTCCGTACATATACATTCACTTTCAGACTAACTTTGCTCATTTCGCTTGTACTATAACAACCGACATTTTCTAGAAATCTTTAAACTCCTGAAACTTAGAAAGATTATATCTTGGTGTTTTCCAGTGTCCCTTTTTTCGATCTTTTTCGCTCAGATTCGAAATTCTGTAAACAAAATTACAAATCAATCATTCGTTCTTAGTAACAATGGACAAAAGGATCCTTTTGTTATTAGCTTACAATTATCGGACAATGGTGGGCGCCAAGATCCTTCAGGATCTCTCGTTTTATATGCCATTAATTCGTGTTGTATCTACAACACCAAGACACGGCACCTTCAACATTTTACAGAGAAAGTGTTTAAAAAGGCCGCTCCCCGTTTTGTAAATATAAAAGGTAATGGACACGGCGCTCCACGCATTGATGAGTTTGGAGCACGCGAACTGTGGCGCGAGTAGTATGTCCACGGCATTTAAGGTCAACTTTTGCCGGGGGAGATAACTCTTGCATCCACCAGGGGGCGCTGTTTCCAGGTTAAAGTATAGGAAGCGCTCATGCACGCCTTTGACCTCTCTGGCGGCAGGTGACGGTCACGTGGCGGTCATGGGCATGTATTCTTCCGCGGTGATGCGGTCTGGCGGTGATGCGGTCGCGGGAAAAAGCTTCCGCGGAGAAAAAGTAGTCCCTAGACTTCAAATACGCTGCATGATCCGATTGGGTCGAGTGAGGTATCAAAGTGAAGCATTCGTGAAGGGGCATCCAGTCATGGGTGGGTGCATGTAAAATTAGGATTTTTTCATGAAACTATAAAAAGCGGAACACTGACTTTACCCCTAAAATAGGGGAAAACCCCTATCAACTCTAGCCAAAAGGGCTAATATCGGTCCCGGGCTTATCGGGGCCTGCCTATCAAGTCAATGGGGTGGGTGCATGTAAAATTAGGATTTTTTCCCGAAAATATAAAAAGCGGAATACGGACTTTACCCCTGAAATAGGGGAAAACACCTATCAACCCTAGCCAAAAGGGCTAATATCGGTCCCCGGGCTTATTGGGACCTGCCTATCAAGTCAATGGGGTGGGTGCATGTAAAATTAGGATTTTTTCCCGAAACTATAAAAAGCGGAATACGGACTTTACCCCTGAAATAGGGGAAAACACCTATCAACTCTAGCCAAAAGGGCTAATATCGGTCCCGAGCTTATCGGGGCCTGCCTATCAAGTCAATGGGGTGGGTGCATGTAAAATTAGGATTTTTTTTTCGAAAATATAAAAAGCGGAACACGGACTTTACCCCTAAAATAGGGTAAAACACCTATCAATCCTAGCCACAAGGGCTAATATCGGTTCCCGGGCTTATTGGGACCTGCCTATCAAGTGCATGTAAAATTAGGATTTTTTCCGAAAATATAAAAAGCGGAACACGGACTTTACATACGGGTACATCCGGGTTTACACGGGAACAGCCGGGTAGTTACGGAGGTGACCGAAGAGACACGGAGGTGACCGAAGATGTCACGGAGGTGCCCGAAGAGACACGGAGGTTACCGAAGATGTCACGGAGGTCACCGAAGAGACACGGAGGTGACCGAAGATGTCACGGAGGTTACCGAAAAGACACGGAGGTGCCATTCCGATTTGAGGGATGTTCACGTCATCTGTGACGTCATCGGTGACGTCATCAGTACGAGTAGTAGCGAAAGCGGGCATTTTGAGGGTGTGAAGGAAGGTATTTGGGGTAGAAATGGATCATCCTTGGTCCGAATGCGTCGTGTGAGGTGTCATCTTGTAGCAACGCCCGCCAACGCCAAGCTTAACGCTTCAACGCCCTGGTGAAATAGCTCAGAAGTTCTGATTTTCTAGATATTCCATGGAATTGTCACTAATTCTTCGAAATGCAGTGACGCCCGTCAACGCTCGTAGTTACGCCTTAACGCTCTAACATAACGCCTTGACGCCATGATATAGACCGGAGAGAGAACAACAACAAGGATGACACATGAGAGAACAACAACAACAAGAAGTTTTTTTTCATATTGTTTATTTTCCCCAATGTTAAATCATACCCACGCTGGGGGAGCCGCGTTGGGTATGTTTACAACTCAAGAAAACTCTTGTCCAATTAGAGGCCGTCATTTGGTGCTGCATCTGTTATATTCCTTCTTGCCCGTTAGATGTTTTTTCGGTTGCTCTTGTCTGTCTGTTTCAGAAAGTTCCATCTTTGCTCGGTGTGACCTAAGCGTCGTCGGGCAGGCCTGGATATTCTTCGGGTAGCATGTCCTGAAACAGTTGTTTGCGCATTCTGATCGCATTTTCCAGGGCCTCGGTGGGTGGTAGTCCCATAGCCTCTTCCAGGTGACGCTTGGTCTTCATGATGGACCTGTGCGTGCGGTCGCCTTTCATTTCAAGCGGTAGTAAGGTATACTGTTCATAGATCGCCATAGCTGTTTTCCTGATGCGGGGGCGCATTTGGGTGTACGCCTGTTGTAAATTATCCTCTCCGGCGTCCTCGATCGCTGCAGCGTAAGTATTGATAGCTGCTGTCACAATACGATCCCAGAAGGTAGGTTCTGCATCACTTTTCACGGCATCACTTTCCACGGACGTAGGCTGACTATCTGAGGTCAAGCTCTCCGTATCACTAGATAGACTCTCAGCAATCTCTGTTTCGGTATCAGTCGATACACTCTCAGCAGTCTCTGTATCAGCATTCGCCTCAACGGACTCCTCGGAGTCTTCAATCACATGTATATTTTTCTGGTGTCGCATCATATCGTAATGTCTGGTGAACGTGCGTTCGCACTCAGAGCAAATATAAGCCATGTTGATGGTTGAACGTCGACTGTGCGTGTTTTTGGAAATACGCTTGCTTTTATAGACAGTAACGCCCATCAACGCTTCAACGCCCTGGTGAATTAGCTCAGAAGCTCTGATTTTCATGGAATTGACACCAATTCATCGAAATGTAGTGACGCCCGTCAACGCCCGTCGTTACGCCTTAACGCCCATCGTTACGCCTTAACGCCCGTCTCAACGCCTTAACACACTTTCTTAACGCTTTAACGTCGTTTAATGATGCGTTCGAACAAATGTTTCTTTTGTGCTATTGCTCTGACATACGCCGCTTTCCAGTTCATGCCCGAGGTTTTTAACATCGACGCTGTTCTTTCAATTTCCATATGGACTGGGTCCTTATCCAACGATTTCATATGGGTCACGAGGTCGACATACCGCTGACGTGAAGCCCGTCGTAGTCTGGGTGCCAATTCGACCAATACATAAGGACTGATGAGGGACACATGTTCATTCTTATATGTACAGACACCACCACCAACACCACCACCACACACTACCACCACACACACACACACACACACACACTACCACCACATTCCACCACCACCACCACCACCACCACCACCGCCACCACGTGACCGGAACTGACCTTTGACCCCTGCGCGCAATTTTTATCCGGTTTTGTTAGCGCGCGCAGGGGTCAAAGGTCAGTTCCGGTCACGTGAACGGAAGCGGAAGTGACCTCACAGAGGTCATATGCAAATGTCACTTCCGAGCTTTGAGCTCCACAGGCTTTGAGCTCCAAGAGCTCCGATCCAAGAGCTCTGCCACACGGGAGCTCCCACCACCACCACCACCGGGCGTTGACGCCCGTCAACACCCGGTGGTGGTGGTGGTGGTGGTGGTGGAATGTGGTGGTAGTGTGTGTGTGTGTGTGTGTGTGGTGGTAGTGTGTGGTGGTGGTGTTGGTGGTGGTGTCTGTACATATAAGAATGAACATGTGTCCCTCATCAGTCCTTATGCATTGGTCGAATTGGCACCCAGACTACGACGGGCTATACGTCAGCGGTATGTCGACCTCGTGACCCATATGAAATTGTTGGATAAGGACCCAGTCCATATGGAAATTGAAAGAACAGCGTCGATGTTGAAAACCTCGGGCATGAACTGGAAAGCGGCGTATGTCAGAGCAATAGCACAACAGAAACATTTGCTCGAACGCATCATTAAACGACGTTAAAGCGTTAAGAAAGTGTGTTAAGGCGTTGAGACGGGCGTTAAGGCGTAACGACGGGCGTTGACGGGCGTCACTACATTTCGATGAATTGGTGTCAATTCCATGAAAATCAGAGCTTCTGAGCTAATTCACCAGGGCGTTGAAGCGTTAAGCTAAGCGATGTTGGCACTGGTGGGAAGTTGATGCTGGGTCGACATCGGGCATTACAGACTAGTCTTTTGTGTTAAATGCCGTCATTTACATCTGACGACGATACAGCTCACCAATCTCCAATGTACGAGTTGTCACAGCGAAACAGCTCACCAATTACCAGTATACGAGTTGTCAGAGCATTTCCTCCATAGCTCTATAGATTTGTATCTAATACCGCTTATGCCGGTGCTAGGGGCCGTGTGGTCATATCATCCCAGTCGCCACATGAACAGGTACAATAAAAGCGTACCTGAGATACAACACATATCACCAATCGTTAGATTCTTGGTATGTGCTTTAGAATAGGTTAACCAGAAGACTATTCTGTGAAGTCATGTGACGCAGTCAGTATGTCGGCACCTCTTCCCACTTCCCTTATATGTGTTGTAATTGATGGGCGTTACTGTCTATAAAAGCAAGCGTATTTCCAAAAACACGCACAGTCGACGTTCAACCGTCAACATGGCTTATATTTGCTCTGGGTGCGAACGCACGTTCACCAGACATTACGATATGATGCGACACCAGAAAAATATACATGGGATTGAAGACTCCGAGGAGTCCGTTGAGGCGAATGCTGATACAGAGACTGCTGAGAGTGTATCGACTGATACCGAAACAGAGATTGCTGAGAGTCTATCTAGTGATACGGAGAGCTTGACCTCAGATAGTCGGCCTACGTCCGTGGAAAGTGATGCCGTGAAAAGTGATGCAGAACCTACCTTCTGGGATCGTATTGTGACAGCAGCTATCAATACTTACGCTGCAGCGATCGAGGACGCCGGAGAGGATAATTTACAACAGGCGTACACCCAAATGCACCCCCGCATCAAGAAAACAGCCATGGCGATCTATGAACAGTATACCTTACTATCGCTTGAAATGAAAGGCGACCGCACGCACAGGTCCATCATGAAGACCAAGCGTCACCTGGAAGAGGCTATGGGACTACCACCCACCGAGGCCCTGGAAAATGCGATCAGAATGCGCAAACAACTGTTTCAGGACATGCTACCCGAAGAATATCCAGGCCTGCCCGTCGACGCTTAGGTCACACCGAGCAAAGATGGAACTTTCTGAAACAGACAGACAAGAGCAACCGAAAAAACATCTAACGGACAAGAAGGAATATAACAGATGCAGCACCAAATGGCGGCCTCTGATTGGACAAGAGTTTTCTTGAGTTGTAAACATACCCAACGCGGCTCCCCCAGCGTGGGTATGATTTAACATTGGGGAAAATAAACTATATGAAAAAAACCTTCTTGTTGTTGTTGTTCTCTCATGTGTCATCCTTGTTGTTGTTGTTCTCTCTCCGGTCTATATCATGGCGTCAAGGCGTTATGTTAGAGCGTTAAGGCGTAACTACGAGCGTTGACGGGCGTCACTGCATTTCGACGAATTAGTGACAATTCCATGGAATATCTAGAAAATCAGAACTTCTGAGCTATTTCACCAGGGCGTTGAAGCGTTAAGCTTGGCGTTGGCGGGCGTTGCTACAAGATGACACCTCACACGACGCATTCGGACCAAGGATGATTCATTTCTACCCCAAAAACCTTCCTTCACACCCTCAAAATGCCCGCTTTCGCTACTACTCGTACTGATGACGTCACCGATGACGTCACAGATGACGTGAACATCCCTCAAATCGGAATGGCACCTCCGTGTCTTTTCGGTAACCTCCGTGACATCTTCGGTCACCTCCGTGTCTCTTCGGTGACCTCCGTGACATCTTCGGTAACCTCCGTGTCTCTTCGGGCACCTCCGTGACATCTTCGGTCACCTCCGTGTCTCTTCGGTCACCTCCGTAACTACCCGGCTGTTCCCGTGTAAACCCGGATGTACCCGTATGTAAAATCCGTGTTCCGCTTTTTATATTTTCGGAAAAAAATCCTAATTTTACATGCACCCACCCCATTGACTTGATAGGCAGGTCCCAATAAGCCCGGGGACCGATATTAGCCCTTGTGGCTAGGATTGATAGGTGTTTTACCCTATTTTAGGGGTAAAGTCCGTGTTCCGCTTTTTATATTTTCGGAAAAAAATCCTAATTTTACATGCACCCACCCCATTGACTTGATAGGCAGACCCCGATAAGCCCGGGGACCGATATTAGCCCTTTTGGCTAGAGGTGATAGGGGTTTTCCCCTATTTTAGGGGTAAAGTTCGAGTTCCGCTTTTTATATTTTCGAAAAACAATCCTAATTTTACATGCACCCACCCCATTGACTTGATAGGCAGGCCCCGATAAGCCCGGGACCGATATTAGCCCTTTTGGCTAGAGTTGATAGGTGTTTTCCCCTATTTTAGGGGTAAAGTCCGTATTCCGCTTTTTATAGTTTCGGGAAAAAATCCTAATTTTACATACACCCACCCCATTGACTTGATAGGCAGGTCCCAATAAGCCCGGGGGCCGATATTAGCCCTTTTGGCTAGGGTTGATAGGTGTTTTCCCCTATTTCAGGGGTAAAGTCCGTATTCCGCTTTTTATATTTTCGGGGGAAAAAATCCTAATTTTACATGCACCCACCCCATTGACTTGATAGGCAGGCCCCGATAAGCCCGGGACCGATATTAGCCCTTTTGGCTAGAGTTGATAGGGGTTTTCCCCTATTTTAGGGGTAAAGTCCGTGTTCCGCTTTTTATAGTTTCGTGAAAAAATCCTAATTTTACATGCACCCACCCATGACTGGATGCCCCTTCACGAATGCTTCACTTTGATACCTCACTCGACCCAATCGGACCATGCAGCGTATTTGAAGTCTAGGGACTACTTTTTTTCCGCGGAAGCTTTTTCCCGCGACCGCATCACCGCATCACCGCGGAAGAATACATGCCCATGACCGCCACGTGACCGCCACCTGCCGCCACAGAGGTCAAAGGCGTTAATGAAGTCCTTAGAGCTGGTAAAGCTTGTGGCTTGGATGGTGTGTGTAACGAAATGCTTAAATATGGCGTTACTAGCTTAGGACCTTGCTTGGTTAAATTACGTAATCTTATTTATTCTACTTCTGTATACCCGATAAGCTATATCACTCCAATCCACAAATCTGGTGACAAAAAGGACCCGAACAATTATCGCGGCTTAACTATTACTAGCAATATCAGTAAACTTTTTAATTCCATCCTGAACATCCGGCTTGAAAATTACCTTTTGGCCCATAGCCTTATAAGGAAAGAACAGATTGGCTTTACAAAGGGGTCTAGAACTTCTGACCACATGTTTGTACTGAAGACGTTGTTAGATTCATATCGACAGGTTAAACACAAACCCATGTTTGCTTGCTTCATCGACTTTTCTAAGGCGTTTGACACTGTGTGGCATACAGGCTTGTTTTATAAGTTACGTTCTATTGGTATCGGTGGTCACTTTTATAGAACTGTTAAAAGTATGTACCTGAATAATATGTTAAATATACGAGTAGCTGGTGAATTGACCAACTCGTTTCAATCCCATGTTGGTGTCAGACAGGGTGACAATTTAAGCCCTAACCTATTTAAAATCTTCATAAATGATTTACCTGGTATTCTTGATCAATCGTGTGACCCCGTATTTCTTGGTTCCACTGCTTTGAATTGTTTGCTAAATTCAAAAATGCTTTTCGGCTACCCCCCCTGGTGTTTCTACATCTTTACATATTTTTGATCACACTATAAGACCAATTCTCCTTTATTGCTCTGGGGTTTGGGGTGCTTCTCTAATAACGAACCTGAACAAAGATAATTTCTTAGAAAACATACTGAAAAGTGACATATAAGAGAGAGTCCATTTAAGATACATTAAGTATGTACTTGGCGTGAATTCCAAATGTTCCAATTGTGCAGCTTTGGGTGAGGTTGGTCGTTCACCTCTTCTCCTACATATAATCTGCAATATGCCGAAATACTGGCATCGGTTGGCCAATACTCATGAAAACACTCTGATTCGTGATGCTTATGCTTTCTCTGTCTCCATGGATGCTCAGAACAAAAGAACTTGGGTGACTGATATCAAATGTATATTGTCTTACCTAAAACTTGAACATTTGTTCAAAGTACAGAACCTGTCTGTTGGTGAACTTGTATCAAAGGCTACCAAACGGTTTAATTCAATTTTTTCTAATTGGTGGTCAACCCAATTAGCGGATGACAGAACACATGTTATTAGTGGAAACAAACTACGTACATACAGATTATTTAAGCAGAGATTTATTTGTGAACCATATATAGATGCACTACAATATAACCATCGTGCTTCCTTGTGTAAATTAAGAACCAGTAGTCATCGTTTGCAAATAGAAATTGGTGGATATGGTAAACATGATAGAGTTCCCCCGGAGAAAAGGTTCTGTACACTCTGTAATTCGGGTCATGTTGAAGATGAATTTCACTTTATCATGGAATGTAGTCTGTATTCAACCCTTAGGTATCAGTTCTTGTCTGCTGTTGAAAGCAGCAACAAAGTATTTTTACAGCTTAGTCCGCAAAACAAATTTATATGGCTGTTATCTTGTGAAGATGTTGATGTCATGAAAGCTCTTGGCAAATTTGTCCATGAAGCAATGGAGCTTCGTAAAACAAAAGTGTAGCTTATAACAAGAGTAGACTGTATAGGTCTATATATCTTTATTCAAACGCCATTGGAACATTCTCCCACAATTTTGTACATTAAGACAGTTTTTGTACATGTATATACATGAATCGGTATCCAGTTTGATTCCCCTTGTGAATTCAATGTGTTTTTCTTCTTTAAAGTTGAAACTACAAGTTTTGTTCGAAATTTCATGTTGTATTAATGGTAACTCCATTACGTGGGTTCCTGTTTCGTTATGACCATGTTACGGTCACTGGGAATTATTCCTGGTTTGTTTAGCTCATCTCAATCATTGTAAATCAATACAGGAGTTATCTCCCGTGTAGTAAATTGTATCTGCCCTGATTGGGCGCTGTGATCAGCATAATAAAAACCTTACCTTACCTTACCTTACCTTGCATGAGCGCTTCCTATACTTTAACCTGGAAACAGCGCCCCCTGGTGGATGCAAGAGTTATCTCCCCCGGCAAAAGTTGACTTTAAATGCCGTGGACATACTACTGGCGCGTCTTTGGATTGTTGCAAATGGCAACATGGAGGGTTCATTTATCTATAACATCATATACCATACACGCTCTATTTGACTGCCCTCGAGTTCAGTCTTTCTGGCAAAAGTTTTGCAGCAGATTTGTCTAGCATGGTACCAAATACAACATTCTTAAGAGAAAATATTTTGAGCGGTACTCTCAGTCAGCCTAATAGAATAGACGCATGTGGACTAAATTATGCTTTTTCTCAAGCAAAATACTTTATTTATGCCGCAAAATATAACAACAACCCCATATGTTACAGATTATTCAACAAGACCCTCAGATGACAATGTGATCTATTAAAAGAACCCCAACATAAGTTTTCAGAAGATATCAGTTTATTTATTACATCACTAAATTGATAAACGAAAATTATATCACAAAAGAGAATACTTATACTGTGTTTGAGGAATATTTTTGTCTCCCCAATGGAAGGTGAAATTTGAATGAATGGTCTGTGTTTTTAGTGTGTGTAATGCCCCCCTTGCAAAGACCAGAACATTTTCTATGTAATTTATTATTTATTGATATATTTATTGATTTTCTTTTTGTCTAATTGTCTTCTGTTCAAGTCATTTGGCATCGGTAAAACCTGAAATGTATATCATGATCTGCTTCTTTCATCTAGTGATAGTGTCTGTTTGGTTCCAGATCACGGGGACTGAACAAAGCTTGTGAAATGTGATCGTATGGCAAATAAATGCCCAGTAGTACGTCCAGGGCTTCAAAAAAAAAAAAAAAAAAAAAAAATATATATATACCATAATCTGGGGCTAAATTCTTGCATGTGCTTGTCAATTTAGGTTTATTTACAAACAACTCGACATACGGCTGTTGTGGTTAACGTTGATCACGGCTGGCTGCCGACCTTTTTTAAACGTGACCGTATTTAACGCTAGACTACCACATACCAACCTGTAACCATCTCGGTCATCTATACGCGGTAAGACTGACCCTGGGATCGTGTGTATCCATGTTCAGCCTACTTTCGGCAACTGCAGGAGGGAATTGTCATAAAGCAATACCACCTGACTTCGTCAGCCAATCAGCTAAAGTCTACCGACGTAACCCCAACGTAACTCGCCATTTTCGAGTCATGTGATGAACTACTTGTTCAAAATTACAGATCTACCACACCTCTTGTATGATACGAAAGTTATTCATACCTATATATTTTGTAAGCCCAGGCAATATCTGTTTCAGAAGTGGTATGAATACCTGTAATTTATCAGATTTCTCGAGTCTGTTCTCCGCCGGATGAAGGCCGAACAGAATCCGGTAAAACACCGGATATCGCTCCGCGATAATGGAGACACACGATTCGCAAGCCATCTTATGGATGGCGAAGTGTACGCAAATGTACCACATACATGTAGAGCAGCCTATTTATTTGAACGAGCTTAAACTTGGAAATCTGCCAAAATTACACAGCTAGATATCCAACTATAGAATTGTTTTATTTTACTTCCATGTGTTTGGGGACAAACAATCCATACATCACAAAAGAAACTCTATACCAATCTATCAATTTGCTCACACACTTGCTTGATATATGATGGTTCAGTTTTTGACATGCGATATATATCCTAAGGAGCCTCCAGGACATGAATGAGCGGAAAACCGCATACGTCGTTGGAGGTGTGTCTCGTGTAGTACAACGTCATAGAATGTTTACACCAAATATCTCCCGCGGTCAGTATCACTGCGAATGATAATATAATTCTAGCATGTTTTTCCAAAAGTTTTAGCACAACTTGACGACCAGACATGTATTTGTTTCAGTCATAAACTTCTATGAAATCTACACAGAGTAGCCACTTTCAATGTCACTAAAACTGAAACGGACAAAATCGAAAATTGAAATATTTGACAGTGTATCACTCCGCGTTATCTCACGGATTCACACGCGTGGTGAGCGGCGAGACAGACTTTGAAAACCAGACGAAGACAAGCGAAGAACCTGTGTGTGTGTTGTTGGTGATTGCTGTGTCTGTGACAGTTCATCGATTCGTGTAACAATAATGGCAAATGTAAACGGTTCAAATGGGCACCAAAATGGTGTGGAAGAACGGTATGGTATAATTGCTTCTAGAACAAATTAATTATACATTACGCACGTGCTCCGAGAGAAAACAAAATCAAACTGTATGCCTCCGTTTTCACTCTGTCGAGAATCACAGTAAACTCTAACAAGCCCGAGCCCATGTCGATGAACAAAACATCGAAAGTGACACTCGCTCGCATACGTTAACTTACGGCATGGCGACGGCTAATAGCGAAAGTGACTGAATCACAGGACCTCGTCTCGCTCAATATACAATGATGCTTAATCGGTCTCAAATCATTAAAACAATGCTGATTAACCGATGTTGTTGTTGTTACCACTCGCTACCAGTCGTGGGTGTGCTAGGCCTGACAACAACAACGTCGATTAATCAGCCTTGTTTTATTAATTTGAGATGGATTAAATCAGCATTGTTTTATTGATTTGAGACAAGGTCCTGTGGACTAAATCTATCCAAACTTAAAGACCACCTCATGTACCGGTATATCATTCTTGGTGAACAAGAGTTGAACTACGAGACACCATCAATCATAATTTAACAAGTTGCATCATTAGCAGTGGGCATGGTATAGCATTGACAATGTTAATGAGCAAATTGAGAGAGAGAGAAAAAAACACAAAAAACAACTCAAAACCACAGTTGCCTGGGCTGTGGGATATTATGTATATTTTCAGTAAATTATGAAATTAATAAATACAGTTACCGATTTATGTGGGTAGAACCCCAATGATTTGTCAGGCTATTCTGGGAAGTATTAAATTTCTTTTGCATATCTTAAATTCTGACAACTCATCATTACTATTCAAGGCCTATCAGGAACAAGTGGAAGATTGTAGAGCCAACAGCAGCCCTAACTGGGTTAAATATATGAAAGAAATTCTTAAACGTCTTCATTGTTACCACATATGGGAAAATCAAAAGTGTAGATTTCCAAATTCCACTGCTAATTTCCCCAAAAAGACCCTGAATAATATTTTCTGCCAAAAATGGAAAGATTCAGGTACAGCCATGACTAAATTAGATACATATAGAACCTTTAAGAAAGAATTCACAACACTCAACAGAGTCCCCTTTACCGATACTCTCTATTCCGAATAAGAAACACCGTTCAGCTTTGTTAAGCCTGAGAATAAGTGCACATCCTCTTCAAATTGAAAGAGGCCGATATGTTAAGGATGTATCCAGAGATACTCGACTGTGTAATACTTGTGATGTAATTGAAAGCGAAAGTCATTTTTTGCTAGACTGTCATGACTGTGGTAAACAGTAAGAAACGTGCTGACCTATATGATTCGATTAACAAGATAGACCCTACATTTGTACAGAGACACAAATCACACTTATTTGTTTCTCTTATGTCTACAAAACACCCTGCTATACTCCACAGTTTAGGCAAATTTGTATCGGAGTGCTTTTAAATCTATAAGATTTGTTAACTGCCTATGCAACAGATCTGAAAATATATATAGGTGTATGTATATCTTACATGAGAGAAAAACCTTTCAAAGTTGTAGTCACAATGACATGTATTTAGTCCAGTCTGGCAGTAAGCCTATACATTACTGTAACTACGCTGTAACAGTTTAAAAGCAGTTTCAGACTTATTGTGTGTGGTCCAGTCAAGCAGTAGAAACTAGAACCCTTCATTGTCACATTATATTTTTGTATACGGTACTGCTTGCAGAAGCATCTTTTGTATTGTACATGTATGTATTGCCTTTGGCCCCAGCGGGGTGTAATTGTGCAAATAAATCTCCCTCTCTCTGCATTTTTTTCAAATTTTTTATTTTTATTTTTTTTCATTAAGAAAATGTTCTCATCTTAGATCTATGAATCAGTCATTCCCATTGATGTCAAGCCGAGTTGTACTGCAGTTTTTAGTATTCTAGGTATCATCCCCTGACCTCTATGTCATGGTATGGTGTAATAGAAAATTCAGTCTGAAAACCTCTATGACATAGAAAAAGAGGACCCTTTTTCCATGTCATAAAGGTCAGGGTATGGTAGAAAATAAAAAAAAAACTTGTACAGTTAATGGGGGAGTTCCGAATCACTTTTTACATCCAGACTGGTAGCGTTCGTTCTGTTACGAGTTGAGAGCGATTGTTGGTCTTATATTCTAGGAAAATCTGTCGTCGACAATTGTATGCAAGAATTTCTCCAATCGAGCTTGTCATTCGACGAGAAAATGGCTTCTGTTTGAGTGCACCAACGCAGGCAGTTGCAAATCATTTTGGTGAGTTGCGGATCACGCCATCTAGCGGCCGTTACAGGCACTGAGAATGGAATTTTAATCAGTCTAGGGGTCGTCTTCTTAATCAGCCATAGGCTGGTAAGGCCCTGGAGAAGATTTGTATGTTGCACTTGCCCCACCCTGTGAGCGATTTGTTAACTGATGCAATCCAGACACCTATGATGCACAGATCAAGCGTTGTCGAAAAGGCTCTGAACATGAATTCCAGCATGACGGAATCACGGTTTGGAAGGTACTTTAAAAGTTTGAAGCGTTCGTTACTGAGAATGCCTTCTCTAAACAGATTTTCTACGTCTTATCGCTTAGTTATTGCTGTCCCGTTTTATATAAAGTATAATATCCCCTGAAATATTGCAGATTATCTCGTTATATAATCTTTGTAAATGACTGTGACGGAATCACAGTGAAAGTCCTCCATTTTGACTCGTGTTGATTACCTGCATTTTTGGCTGCTCTATTTCGATCTGATTATTCCGATATGCCATCTCTTACTTACAAACGGTACCTGAGGATGATAACACTTTTTTCTCGTGAGAAAAGAGTGATTGGACCTTCACAGGGGTTAAATCTAGTCCGTGATGGAATTACAAACAATCGTGACGGAATTACAAGTGTGCATTTAAAATCTTCTCGGTACAATAGCTTCATTAATTACACATTTTCTCCAAAAAATATTTCTAGAAGATGAATTTATCACTTCTAATTATAAAAATTAAGACTCCGAATTCTTACTTTGTCCAATATGTATACAGTTCTTGTCAAATGCATATATTTTCTGCAGATGGTTTTAAATAGTATACACCTTTCCGTGAAATGCATTTTTCCTCCTTGACAATTTCGAATTTCCCCTAGTTGATCATGTTCATAAATCATGGGGAAAACAATTCAAGCCTAAATCCATCTTTTCTGTTATTGGCGTGTTCCCGGAGATCATAGAAAGCGAATAGAAAAATTAATATATGCTAATATGGTCCACGACAAATGTGAGATGAATTAAGGCATATTTGCGAAAAAGGACGTTTTTTGGTGACGGGCGCTCTCATGTGGAAATCATGTGAAGTAGAGTTTTTTTGCAGATTGAAGTCTTATTAAAAACATCTTTACAATGCGACGGAGTGACCAATCGGTCTTAAAGGCTGTTTGCTTTTGTTGTCGTAGTTCTGAGACTGTTCATTATTCACAGATTTCAAGTTATAAATGGCGCGTATTTCGTTGATTCGGAATTGACCTCTCTACAGCGGCATTATTTTACAATGCTGGTCAGTTAACCTTTTTCGCAAATCATTAGATATTTTGTTTGACCATTATTATGATTCTATCACTCAAATAAATACTGAAATTGCCGCTTAAACCCACCTTATTTCGCGTAGATTCGACACTGGAATGATCGCATGTATCAGGGTACGAATTATAAAATGTTAAGGGCAGCCATTTCAAGGTCACTTTGGCCTTGCTGGCATCTAATTACCTAGAATTTGCAAAGGGGCACCAAGGCAAACAGGGAAGGCATACAAAGCCATTGGCTTGTGCATGGCCTTTGGTGTAATTCGCACCCTGGCATGAAATACATCCAAGGCCATGCACAAGCCAATGGCTTTGTGTGCCCTCCCTGTTTGCCTTGGTGCCCCTTTGCAAATTCTAGGTAATTAGATGCCACCAAGGCCAAAGTGGCCTTGAAATGGCTGCCCTTAACATTTTATAATTCGTACCCTGATGTATTTTTCGACCTTGTGTCAATTGTCATTGCACAGTACCGGAAGTATTATGTTGCCCAATTGACCGGTGGAGAAACAATGTAGGTCAGTTATTTGACATTCATTTGAGTCCACAGAAACAGACGTTCAAATAAACCGAAAAATGATTTATACAGATTATTTATTTCAAGGAATATCAGGCATCAATTAGAAAAGTGATCCGCAACTCCCCCTGATTCGGAACTCACAAAACTACTGTAGTAACTCGGCTTGACATCATTGGGAATGACTTTGAGTTATAAAATGAGAGATTGCTTTTTACGAAGAATGAAAAAAATATATATATTTATTAATTTGCATAATTATATTGAAAATTTGTATGTAACGTAAGCATCTGCCATCCAATATCCCACAGGTCAGGCAAGTTTCTGTTCTTAATATAAGGCCTTTATCATGTTATGCATGAGAAGCCACCCAACTAGACTGATTGTTGTACCGTGAAACTATTCTTCGCCTTTGTTTTTTTACTTGTACATGAATCCATGGATCAACAGGAGGTTTCCCTCTTGGCGAGTCAATGTTGCGAACCACTGGTGCTTGAATTTGAATGTTTTTCTCAAATATTATAAACTAAAGTAACATTTTTGCTTAATACATTTATTCAATTCTCGATTTCCATCATTTCAAATATGCAGATTCAAGCTCCTTTGTACGAACCCCTTTTTGCGATTTAATAAGAACTACTGGAAGGATTTTACTGATACTTCTTTGGAAAAAAATTAAGTGTAATTGAATCTATTGTGGGAAATATCAATTGTATGAAAAATTAACTATCTGTGAAAACGTCTGAAATAGATTATCTAGTAAATAAATTGCTGTATTCAAAACTATACATGTAGATTTTAGTGCGTACATTGTATTTTCATATTTTTTTAATTCGTTACCACTGCCATGCTTACTCAATTACATAAATGTAGCGCTGTATCTGATTTGTTGTCATTGTACATGTCCAGCATCTACATGTACTTTGAGTTGCTTTCTAAAGGAAAAAAAAAAAAAAAAATGCAGCTGAAGGTCGTTTCAGTTACAATATTGTGGTACCAGACCACTGTTAAAAATAGTGCCGATCCGTTAACCCCTTTAGGCAACCTCTGCCAGAGAAGTGAATTGTTTTCAATATTTTTTCCAGTCTCTGTTGCGAGGAATAATTGAAGGCCAGTGGTGGGTGATTGAAGTATGATATGTGTTTGGTTCGGCTGTGAGTTTGATTTTAACTCAAGGCCTAATAAGGAGTTGCTAAGAGGGACTATTTGGGTGCCTGTGCACCGCTTTCTGAAATCAGAGAAAAAAGCCAAAATTGTGACGTCATTTGTACGAGCGCGCATAACTCAAAATTTCGATGGGCGACCCCCGTCAAGAAGCCTGTCCGGTTGTAGCACTTGAATAAAGGTACTTCTTGCCGAAATATGGGAGTCTAGACTTAATTAATCAATCGGGGAGATGCAATTACGTTAGCAGCTTTTAACATTGCCGCCAATGTAAATTTAAATAGTGGTCTGGACCCTAAAAGGGTTCTGTTTTCTGCTGATGTTGGGATCACTTGGTGTTGAAAAATGGACAATGGATAAGACAGACCACGCAAAGTTAGGTATTTTTGGTTGAATTATGAAGTGTTTTAGTAAAATGTGAGAAAGGCCAGGCAATGTGAGGGCGGAGACGACGTGTGGCTTTATCTTTAGAACATTTGACGCTATTTTTGCGTGATTTGGTTACAGATTATTCGCTGTTGTTTTCTAAATTTTACAGTTGTCTGCTATATATATCGCTCGCTATAATATGCTATTGGGGCATGCTTCAAAGTTATGCCTGGAGAATACCCGTAACTATCGAGGAATCGGGGGATTCCTATAGCTGTCCTCTGAAAAGGCCAAAATTATCAGAATATTGATACATTGGCTGACAGGGGTAGTGTTCTTTAAACCCCTATTCAGCTCCAATTGAAGCGACTCTATTCATCACTGCTTCAATCAGCCACGTAATGTTGAATGATGACAAGGGACTCCGCTAACAGTGCTCCAGCCGCTGGACGGAAGCTATATTGTATAGTTTTAACTAGACACACCTCCATTTTTCCATGTTTTGCATGGATTAATGGACATTTGGTCATATTTAGCCGAGCCCGAGAACACGAGATAATACATGTAGCCGAAGTGGTTAGGGATTACTTTAAGTGACTTTTTCCGTGATAATAAAGTGTTTGGCTTGAATAGATACGTTCGTTCTCGGCTAATGGCGAACAAAAATGGCAGGGGTCAACCTTTATTGGTGTAATTGGTTAGGGGGTGGGGTCAGAATTCGTTGTATAATTGAAACGTGCTGTTCTTCAGCTGCAACTTCTGTGATTTTATTTGACCAGAAATAGTTTTTCCGTAAAACAGTTCCAAATTTCACAGTTTCACGATTCTGTTTTTATGATAAAACCAAACATTAATCTTAAAAATTGATCAAAATAAGCGGTTTTGGGGGGTACCATTGTAAAAAAATCACCATAATTCATGAGAAAGGCTAAAGAGGTCGTTTCAGGTGTTGAAATGTGGGCAAATGGGAGGAGCATCTTAGTAATTACTATTTGGGGCTCTGGTGATGGCTGCTCAAGTCACACATGATAACATTGTTGACCCATGAATTTGCCTGAGGAAGTGAAAAAGTGCTGTATTTAGGTTGTGGTACATGAATTCGAAGCCCCATAATTCGTCGACCGCTCAGCGAATCTCACTGAAATTTCTCACATTTTCTAGCCAGTCAACAAGGAATACCCATGCGTAGTTTGGACGGGACTGAGCAAAATTACCTACTCTAGTAGGTACCAGACCACTATTAAAAATAGTGCCGATCCGTTAACCCCTTTAGGCAACCTCTGCCAGAGAAGTGAATTGTTTTCAATATTTTTTCCAGTCTCTGTTGCGAGGAATAATTGAAGGCCAGTGGTGGGTGATTGAAGTATGATATGTGTTTGGTTCCGCTGTGAGTTTGATTTTAACTCAAGGCCTAATAAGGAGTTGCTAAGAGGGACTATTTGGGTGCCTGTGCACCGCTTTCTGAAAGCAGAGAAAAAAGCCAAAATTGTGACGTCATTTGTACGAGCGCGCATAACTCAAAATTTCGATGGGCGACCCCCGTCAAGAAGCCTGTCCGGTTGTAGCACTTGAATAAAGGTACTTCTTGCCGAAATATGGGAGTCTAGACTTAATTAATCAATCGGGGAGATGCAATTACGTTAGCAGCTTTTAACATTGCCGCCAATGTAAATTTAAATAGTGGTCTGGACCCTAAAAGGGTTCTGTTTTCTGCTGATGTTGGGATCACTTGGTGTTGAAAAATGGACAATGGATAAGGCAGACCACGCAAAGTTAGGTATTTTTGGTTGAATTATGAAGTGTTTTAGTAAAATGTGAGAAAGGCCAGGCAATGTGAGGGCGGAGACGACGTGTGGCTTTATCTTTAGAACATTTGACGCTATTTTTGCGTGATTTGGTTACAGATTATTCGCTGTTGTTTTCTAAATTTTACAGTTGTCTGCTATATATATCGCTCGCTATAATATGCTATTGGGGCATGCTTCAAAGTTATGCCTGGAGAATACCCGTAACTAATCGAGGAATCGGGGGATTCCTATAGCTGTCCTCTGAAAAGGCCAAAATTATCAGAATATTGATACATTGGCTGACAGGGGTAGTGTTCTTTAAACCCCTATTCAGCTCCAATTGAAGCGACTCTACTCATCACTGCTTCAATCAGCCACGTAATGTTGAATGATGACAAGGGACTCCGCTAACAGTGCTCCAGCCGCTGGACGGAAGCTATATTGTATAGTTTTAACTAGACACACCTTCATTTTTCCATGTTTTGCATGGATTAATGGACATTTGGTCATATTTAACCGAGCCCGAGAACACGAGATAATACATGTAGCCGAAGTGGTTAGGGATTACTTTAAAGAGGTAAAAGCGTCATTTAAAAAATATTCAGCAAATAACATATTTCGATAAAAGTTATTCAGTAGTTGAAAGCAACTATGGTGAACGTGTTTCTGTGACCTCATTTTTTAATATCACGGGCATTGAAATCACACTTCTGACATTCTCTGAAAAACGTAACAGCACCTGCACTTGGCTCCAGTGCCTGAGATGACGTCAGAAAACGCGCACTGGCATTCCGAGCGTGATGCTTTGCAACGTCATACTCGATCTTAGAACTTTCATCGCACTGTGATGGCTTCTAATGTGACGTCATGGATACCTGATCACGTTATCCGACGTCATCTCAGTCATTTCCCATTTTCATGTTGTTCACTAGACCGAATTGAAGAATCTGACAATATTGATCCCTATATGAAATACGAGATTTCAATACTTGAAAATCTTTTGGCAAATGTTGCAAGTGATCATGCTGTTCAGTTTACCCGAACAACTAAAATCACGCTACTACCTCTTTAAGTGACTTTTTCCGTGATAATAAAGCGTTTGGCTTGAATAGATACGTTCGTTCTCGGCTAATGCCATGGCGAACAAAAATGGCAGGGGTCAACCTTTATTGGTGTAATTGGTTGGGGGGTGGGGTCAGAATTCGTTGTATAATTGAAACGTGCTGTTCTTCAGCTGCAACTTCTGTGATTGTATTTGACCAGAAATAGTTTTTCCGTAAAACAGTTCCAAATTTCACAGTTTCACGATTCTGTTTTTATGATAAAACCAAACATTAATCTTAAAAATTGATCAAAATAAGCGGTTTTGGGGGGTACCATTGTAAAAAAATCACCATAATTCATGAGAAAGGCTAAAGAGGTCGTTTCAGGTGTTGAAATGTGGGCAAATGGGAGGAGCATCTTAGTAATTACTATTTGGGGCTCTGGTGATGGCTGCTCAAGTCACACATGATAATATTGTTGACCCATGAATTTGCCGGAGGAAGTGAAAAAGTGCTGTATTTAGGTTGTGGTACATGAATTCGAAGCCCCATAATTCGTCGACCGCTCAGCGAATCTCACTGAAATTTCTCACATTTTCTAGCCAGTCAACAAGGAATACCCATGCGTAGTTTGGACTGGACTGAGCAAAATTACCTACTCTAGTAGGTACCAGACCACTATTAAAAATAGTGCCGATCCGTTAACCCCCTTTAGGCAACCTCTGCCAGAGAAGTGAATTGTTTTCAATATTTTTTCCAGTCTCTGTTGCGAGGAATAATTGAAGGCCAGTGGTGGGTGATTGAAGTATGATATGTGTTTGGTTCCGCTGTGAGTTTGATTTTAACTCAAGGCCTAATAAGGAGTTGCTAAGAGGGACTATTTGGGTGCCTGTGCACCGCTTTCTGAAAGCAGAGAAAAAAGCCAAAATTGTGACGTCATTTGTACGAGCGCGCATAACTCAAAATTTCGATGGGCGACCCCCGTCAAGAAGCCTGTCCGGTTGTAGCACTTGAATAAAGGTACTTCTTGCCGAAATATGGGAGTCTAGACTTAATTAATCAATCGGGGAGATGCAATTACGTTAGCAGCTTTTAACATTGCCGCCAATGTAAATTTAAATAGTGGTCTGGACCCTTGTATGTCATAGAGAGTTGTAGAAATGCGGGCCAAATTGGGGTGAGACGGAGGCTCTGTACCACACATGACAGATTCCATATTAATGGGGGCCAAAAAGTGTCCCCTGACACTTGAAAACAAAACTTGCATAAATTACCTTTTGAATAACTTTCCTGAACAGTGATGTTTTGAAGTACAATTTTGTGAAGTTTGAAGATAATTTCTGCAGTTTCTGAAATTGTGGAATGCTTTTTGTCTCTACCATACTGTAAAACTTATTACATGCACCTGTTTTTAAAAGATCTCCTTTTTTGCTGCTCAGACTTATAAAGTTTTATAGACTTGATTATTAATTTATGTGGTATCAATGAATAAAATAATCAAGCACGCAGAATCTGCTTTAAATGTTGGAAATCACGATTTTAAAGCAAAAAAAATGCGTAACAATTGATAACTTCAGGTATGGACAGACGAGACATTTCTCAAAGTTTTACTGTATGAATTAAACTTCCACCAGTTTAATGTAGAGTATAATTATGGCCTTCTACACGGCTTTCTGAAGCTAATAAAGCATTGTTTTTGTTACATCAAAAAATATATTTGGAAATTAATGCTTTTATTAATGACTGCTAATGTTACTGAAGGACAGACAAATGCATAACGTTAGCAACAAAATTGGAAGAACACTACATTTTTACAATTCTCTAGGAGTTTTTGTTGAAGACAGATATATTGACATCAGATAATTATGCTGATAAAACATTAGATACATGTATTGACAATAAAAACATATTGACAGTGCAATTAGTGAAAAATGTACTTTCAGAGATTTGCTAACGTTACCTATGGACAGACATGTTCAGGCATTGGACAGACAGCTGATAATAACAATGAAGATACAACACATTCCATGCATTGTTATTAGCAACCACAGAGTCATTGGTCATCAAATTTGAATCAAAAAGCTTCCAACATCAATAACTGTTCAGGAGTTATTGTTGTTGTAAGCTTGGAATCCGAGATTAATCACATACATGTACTGCTGACGTTATGTATGGACAGACAGGAGGACAGACAGAAACAACATTAGCAATCCTTTCGCAATTAAGTCTGTCTGATAACGAACGTAAGCAATAAAACATCGGCCCATCGGAGTAACGTAAGCACCCTCAAAAGCTAAAAGTACACCGCATGGTCGAGCGCCATCGAAGAATTTGGCGGCAATTGACGAACAGAAATCGGGACGCAATCGTGATTACTCTCCAGTTCTTTGCTCGTTACAACGATCTGTCAGTTGTTTATAACATGGACAAATGCTTTGCGGACGTTACTGCAGGCCTAACGTTATGTAATTGGACCGACGTCGACAAAAAAACATCTCACCGCATGAGTTTTCCACCGAAGCTTGATGTTGCCAGACAGCCACGCTGGGAAAGGAAGAAGGGCGACGTGTGCAGCGCGACGGTAGTTGTAAAACATGGATCGCGAGTTAAAACGGAATGAATTTTACACAGCGAGCGTTATGAGAAGTAGGACAGACATCATATCAAGTAAACGTTCGCAAAATTGATTGTCTAATTTGTATATCGTATTCAAAATAATTAGGACAGGTTTATAAACTCTGCAATTAAGAAATTATTATATTTTTCAAATTCAAAAGGCATTTGGAAGAAAAACATTTTCATGTCCTATAGACAATGTCTAACTTTAGCAGTACGTTACATGAAGCTCAGGACAGACTTATAGTTTTCAGCTTGTAAACTTGATATTTAATCATTTTTGTTTTAATAACTATTGAAACACTGGATTTTCTTCTGTGAAATCAATAATATAGACATGTGATATTAACTCCAAATGTTTTACAAGGTCACAGTATAAACTGCAAATTCTTCATAATGCTCCACTAACTAGGGTATTATTATTAGTGGGACTTTTGTCTGTCCAATGTTATACACATGTGTAATTTATTAGCTTTCATTTTTCTAAGTCATCTGAGGTGCCAGTGGCCCAAATTGTGTTTTTTATATCTAAGTACATGAATAACAATCTGCTTATCAGCAAAACATTAATTATAATACTGCTTTCAATGACAAGTCGACAATTGTTACAACTATATTTGGCCCCCATAATAATATGGAATCTGTCACATGTGTCCCACATTTTCTTATAGATACATGCACGAGTCAATACAATATAGATATAATACAATTTGTATGTGGTCTAGTGTACTCACTGGTATGCCACTTGACCCATATATGTCCCTGAGTAGGTTTGTAAGCCTACCAATATACATTTCACTTGAAATTGAATGACTTAGGAGCAATAACCTACTCCATTGTAAATCTTAAGTGCAATGCAAACTATATGGAGTTTGAGATATACATGTATCTGAAGGTACCTCCAACTCCAAGATTGACCTCTTTATTCAGCCTTTTGTCAATAATTGGTTCGAAAGTGAAATATACAGAGTCAAACAAATCCTGGAAATACAATTTTGTACAACTGTACATGTAACTAGTGTTAACCATACTACAGGACCCCCAGAAATTAACCTACTCAATTATTATGCAAACAAACTAGGATATGACCTGGATCCAATTTGGGATATGGTGGGGATATCATCGGTATCCCATTTGGATATGGTATGGAGTCCACTGAGATACATGTACATGTATGAACAAGATTCCATTGGGAGTCTGGAATCCACAAATTCCAGAGAATAGCATAATCATTATGCCGTAATTCAAATACTTTCCACAAATGGAACATACAAATGGCTTGACACTATAATTCCTGGAGAGCGACTATATGCTCCAGTTCAGATCACAGGGTTGAGCCTATTTATGCAATCACTATTAACTACCCCCCACATCTCCAGGGATGGAAATTATCATTTAGTGATCAGAAATTGCTGATCAAATACTAACTGATCAAAGGGCACAACGTTTATATGGCCAAAGAGGTTTTGCTGATCAAATTTAAAGCTCTCTGAATGATAACTGCTGATCAAATTATTTTTCTCTACATATTTCCCACCCTAATCTGCATGTAGTATTGGGGCTGTATTCACATTCCAGCTACCCTCATTTAAATGAGAGGAGTAGACCCAGACAGTTGTTTTTTGGAATACTCCACCCAGTTTTTTTCCTGGGAAAAATAGATCCAGTTTTTTGTGGGAACAGTAGGCCCAGTTTTTCTTAGGATATTCAATGATTTCTTGTGAATCAAATGAAATAATTGATGGAGCGAATCCAATTCTCAAGGGGACTTATATATTAGCAGCCAGGTGAGCATGTGTCACCTTGTAGGTATTGCCATTTAATAAATCAATTGAGATGTGTTCATCTTGGTCAGCCTTGTTTATGCCGAGTACTCTTGACCCCAGGCATTTTGGGGCTCTCTACCTGTTTATTTTTGGCTTCTATAATGTCTCATTGCAGAAGATATCACATCAAAATCATACCTTGGGCAGGTACAATCTTGAGCACATCTAAAGTCTTCTTGTCTTTACATGTATCTTGTCTGTCAAGTCCTTGATTTTCCTTAAAGCTCAACACACACAGCGAACATTTTGTTTTAAAAGAACAAAAACAGCATTTTCGTTATTTTGCCTGTTTCGTTTTTCTGTTTCCCGCACACAGCGAACATTTCATCTCGGAACAAATGTTCAGCCAGCGATCGTTCTGCTGCTTTGTAGCTGTCATTTTGCTGTCATGTGATTGGGCGCAGCTTTGTCACATGGGCATGGCTAGCCAGTTGATTGATTATTAGTTGAAAAATGTACGGAGAAATTTTTGCAGTCACCGCACACAGACAAAACATGTTCGCAATATCAAACAAGTTTGATCTCACAAACTTTTGTTTCGAACAGATGTTTTCTGTTTTTGGGCCCCACACACAGCAGACAAAAACAGCTCAGAATAATGTTTTGTTTTAATAGTAATACAACAAAATGTTCACTGTGTGCGTTGGGCTTTAAGGAATGCTTCACTCAACTATACATTTCTGTTGTATTAATTGTACCAAATACATGTATCTGTTGCCAGTGATGAAGGATTAGTATTATATAGATGCGACTGCTTGTGCTTCATAAAGATGAGACTGTTTGAACTGATGACACTGTATTATTTAAGGATTGGAATGTCTTTTTCAAATTGGGCCAAAACAGCTTCCACAATGATTGCTTAAATTATTAAATACGACTCACAATCTATTTATATCAATGGAATTTGTTCATATGCTCAGTGTTGATAGTACATGTATGCTCATATTAAAATCGATCTTGCATCTTTTCCTTGCTCTTTTTCTTTTGCTGATACGAGAGGCCTTAAAGGTGAACTGCAAAAAACTGCATATTTCCCTATTTATATTCTTCGCGGGCTAGTTAATGATGGAAATATCAGCCCAAATACTCTGTTTGCTTTTATTTGAAGTATTTTGTCTCCTGGTAGCTTTTGAAAAGTGATTCAAAGTTGGCATCTCAAGCCCGGCCGATTTCAGAAATGAAATCCGCATCGCTTATCTGCCCTTGTTTGATGTTCGATTGTGACGTCACATCAGACCATCTTGCCAGGCGTTAATTCTTGTAACGTTCAGTCTCCGGGCGGCTGGTCTGACGTGACGTCACAATCAAGGAAAGATAAGCGATGACGTTTTGCAAATCTGAATTCAGCTGTGCTAGGGGTACCAACTTTTAAAAAGATTCTAGCAGACAAGATAATTCAAATTAAACCAAGTGAAGTAGATAGACCGGTATTTCTATCATTATTCAACCTATATAAAATGTGAAAAGGAGAATCTAAAAACCTTTGCATTTCACTTTTAAACTTCCACATAATTTAGAATTCTACATGATGGTGGCACGTGACATTATTTGGTGCTCGGAGCAACAAATTATATCAAACTCACCAAGAGATTGGCGGCACCCAGATGCTCAGGAATAAGACTGAGGAATAAATAAAATAATACTTTACACTTTATTTTCAAGTACAAGTTTAGGCCTAGTCATTCCTTCAAGGATCGACCTCTCCCCAGAACCTCTCCTGATTGATCCTCATTCTCCAATTCAGTGCATGACCTCTGAACCAAAAGTTTTATCACTACTGAACTTTCCACATTATTACCACTATAAATAATAGAAACTCTGGGCTGAAGGGGCTGAGTTATCACCTCAGCCTAGATTACTCCCCCAAATATTTCAGCCTTCGGAAGATTTCTTTGAAAGACATTGCATATTATTGGAGCTGCACAAGAAATAAAACGAAAGTGAATTGTAATACCTTGTTTTGCCAGGTTGGTCCTTCTATATCTTTCTACCAACTCAGTACTCCCCCGTTCTAGAAATATCCCTGTTTATTCACAATTACAATGAATTTTTAGACAAGAGATACATGTATCTTATTGCATTTTTCTGCAGTTTTATTACCCCTCGGGCAAATTTTGCCCGAAGGGTATTGTCGTCGTCAGCGTCGTCTGTCTGTCCATCTGTCTGTCTGTCCATCTTTCTTTTGAACACAAATATCTCAAGAAGAATTATAGCCAGGCATTGTAAATTCATACCACAAATGTATCCGGTGAAGGGTCTGAAGCCTATTAAAAAGGACTGACCTTGACGTATTTTATCAAGGTCAAATTATAGTATTTGCTATATTTTTTGAAGGATTGAAGCTAGGATCTCCAAATTCGTATTACTTATGCAACTGGTGATTGACTAGAAGCCTACCCCAGTTGACTGACCTTGACCTATTTTTTATAGGTCATATACTGTTATTATAATACAAAATGAAGAAATAAAGCTAGGCTTTCCAAATTAATACTATGTATATATCTGGCGAAGGTCCAGAGGTGTATTGAAGATGATCGACCTTGACCTATTTTACCAAGGTCAAATTACAGTATTTGCTGTATTTTTTGAAGGATTGAAGCTAGGGTCTCCAAATTCATATTACTTATGCAACTCGTGATTGACTAGAAGCCTATCCCAGTTGACTGACCTTGACCTATTTTTCAATGGTCATATACTGTTTATTATGATATAACATGAAAAAATAAAGCTAGGCTTTCCAAATTTATACTATGTATACATCTGGCGGAGGTCCAGAGGTGAACTGAAGATGACTGATCTTGACCTATTTTAGCAAGGTCAAATTTTGGTATTTCTAAATTTTTTGAAGGATTGAAGCTAGGGTCTCTAAATTCATATTAGTTATGCAACTGGTGATTGACGAGAAGCCTATCCCAGTTAACTGACCTTGACCTCTTTTTTCAAGGTCATATGATGTTTATTATGGTCTAACATGAAATATATCTAGGCTTTCCAATTTAATACTGTGTACATCTGGCAACGGTTGATAGATGTACTGAAGATGACTGACCTTGACCTATTTTATCAAGGTCAAATGTTAGTATTTGCTATATTTTTTGAAGGATTAAAGCTAGGTCTCCAAATTCATATTATGTGTGCAACTCGTGATTGACTAGAAGCCTATCCCAGTTGACTGACCTTGACCTATTTATATATATACTGTTTATTATGATATAACATTGAGAAATAAAGCTAGGCTTTCCAAATTAATACTGTGTACATCTGGTGATGCTCCAAAGGTGTGCTGAAGATGGCTGACCGTGACTTATTTTATCCTTGACCTATTTTATCCAGGTCAGATTCTATTTAGTACAATATTCCATGAAAGATTTACATTGTCCAAATTTATACCACTTATGGCTGGACCTGAAGTCTATTGAAGAATATGACTGACCTTGACCTATTTTTAAAAGGTCAAATTCTATACATTAAGTCTAAGGTCTCCAAATTCCTGTCCCTTATGCAAGTAAATTAGAATTGACTTGAAAATGTTTGAAGATGACTGACCTTGATCTATATTTTCAAGATAAAATTACTCTATTTGATTATAAGCTTTTTAGAAGAGTATATTTAGAGCTAAGAAGTCGGTCGATCATGCTCTACCAGAACCTCCGGCCTTGGCAAAAGCGAATTACAGCCAACCCTACTAGATCACATTTTTGTTAATCTAGTTCTAAAAATACACTGATGATATTGAGTGAGTGAGTGAGAGTGGATATGATTTAACGTGGCTTTCAACTATATTTCAGTCATATCACGATGTTGGGTCCTATTCCTTTTCACACCCGGGAACCCCACGGGTGCCTCAGTTGGTAGCCTCTTAAGACAAGCTCTCTGAGGAGCTAGGCATATTCTTACCATGACCTGCAGTGTGCACAATGACATCCCAGGTCAATCCCCGGAAGCACCACAGGGCTACAATGCATGATTGTTGGGTGTAAACAATAACTGATAGCCGAGGGGTATTGAAGCCCAATGGGCTATTTTTTAGTCTAATTTTTAATTTTTCTGCGACTATTTGATCAGGATAAAAATAGACATTATGTGTATAATTTATCACCAGAACAGACACTGGTCTACATTTCCTAGTGCACCATTAAGAATTCAAATTGTGATACATGTATGGAGCAATGATATTCGAATATTTATCAAATATTGATAGTGAGATCCAAATCGGTCACCAACAAAAAGGTATATGGCCTGAAGCACAGTTTTATATTTCTAATACTGACATATGGCGCGACAACAATACTCGTTATTACATGTATACAGCAAAAAATGATATACAGACAAAACTGGAATGTCGGTACATGTGTACAAGTTTACATGTATGTGTAACATGCTGACAGAGCCACACACTCGTATCCAAGAGCTCCTGGTCCGTGGGACCCGGGTGTGAATGTACTAGGACCCAATTATCATTATGTGACAGAAATATTGTAGAAAGCAACATTGAATCATATTCAATCATCCCAGTCCATATAGTGATATATGGCCAAAATGGCTAAATGAGGTACCTGATATTTAACGTTGTCGAACTGAACAGTAGCTATACTACATGTATTATACATATAGTAGTTCAGCTCCTTTTATTAACATAGGGAGATCGCGTGCCCTTTCTATACTACTCATTGCGCACCACTCCATCGCGTATGTGCAGTCGACCCATTCTACTGTAGGGTGCAAGCCTGGCCCATGGAATCTCAGGTAGTGAAAACCCCAGGTCTCTCGCCCAACCCTATCCCGCGCCACATTTATGCGACCCGCTGTGCAGTGAGTAAAGCGGAGTAGGAGGACGAGTTGGACACGCCACGGATTATATGACCCATTCTACTGTAGGGTGCAAGCCTGGCCCATGGAATCTCAGGTAGTGAAAACCCCAGGTCTCTCGCCCCAACCTATCCCGCGCCACACCTATGCGACCCGCTGAGGCAGTGAGTAAAGCGGAGTAGGAGGAGAAGTAGGTGTCGGAGTCGGACATGCCACGGATTATACTAGGGATATGAGGGTGACTGATGGCAATTGACTTCAGTGAAGGGCTTCAAGCCCAGATTCTTTGATCAATATATTATTAGATTGACACAGCTGCTTGGGTACATATATTTATGGATCTATTGATGTAGTACTAATTAAACACATCCTAACAGCTAGCAATACATCTGATTGTCAGCTGTTGTATGTAAGAAATTGTCTCTCTTGTCTTTACCATGGGGGTGGGGTGGGGGGATATTGGATATACCTGCATATAGGTTGCTAAGTGCTGGGTTCTGGGAGCTGACCTAAATAGTTTAAAGTAATACATAATGCAAAATTAAAGTTGAAATATGCACCTGTGTCTCCTGTCTTGACAATCATCTTGGTTAAAAAATTAATTTCAGCAAAATCATGAATAATGATCAGATGGTAAGAGCAGCTCTATGAATTATTGGGTTCATGGGTTTAATTTCTGCGGATGGATAAATTATTTCCATATATACGGTAATTCCCCTAATAATTCAATCACAGGAAGACCCATTCTACTGTAGGGTGCAAGCCTACACAAACACAAACACAGAGAAAAAGTAGCATTCCCATCCTTCATTCAAATTGAAGAAAAGTCATATAATGACAAAATGTGGCACTTTGTAGCTGGTGCTATCAAGAAAATTTCCAGATAAAAGCCATTTTTTCTGCACTTCCGGTGATCGAACTATTATTTTAGGGGAATTACCGTAAGCAAAATACATGTAATCACTGTTCAAAGATTACCTGATGGATAAGGAATGTTTTATCCAGTACTGTTCTTGATTTTCTTACCTGCAACATATAGGAGGTTTGTAGTGAATTTTTCAGGTGCCTTAGCTGAAAATAGTAGACATTTTCGTCCCAACGAGACCTTAAATGTAAACTGCAAAAGTTTTGAAATGATGCCATAAGCGATCTAAGTTCCATTTATTCATGTGTTTCCCTAAGAATTACGACCATAACCTGTATAATTGAGTAAATTGTTATTTCCACAGTCCAACCCATCGAGAAATGCGGGATGTTGCATCAGTGCTTCTCCGGAAGACATCTGAGCGTCCAAAGCTGGCGATAGTGTGTGGCTCCGGTCTGGGAGATCTGGCAGATATAGTCGAGGACAGAGTCAATATACCATACCAGGAAATACCTGGATTTCCCATCAGTACGGGTAAGAAATGAAAAAGGGCTTCAAATTACGGTACCACAATTTGGGGCAGTTTGTCATGTAAGAATCTTCAAACCGGGAACACCGTGTGCAATACAGCTTGTCGGGTAGCTCTTCCAGGTTTAACAAAGACGAATAGGCCCTAATTTGGGCACAACATCTATTCGCCGCAGAAAAAAATTTTAGGCAGAGAAATGCACCCAAACAAGTCTTCAAATTCTGTCAAAACAGGTAGGCTTTAACCCAGGTAGGACACTTAAATTGATGAGGAATCTCCATGAACAATACATGTAACTGAACATTGATTCTCAATGCAAGAGGTTTTTCCTTTTTTTTTTGTTCTCTAATTTGGGCACATCCTAATACGGGCAAGGAGATAATATAAGGAGGTAATCTAAAGCCCTGTGAAATATTCCCCCGAAAATGGAAATTAACTTTCCACTTCAGTGTCCACTCTCTAAGACATTGCCATACCAATAAACAAAAGATAATAATTTAAAAGTTTTGCAGTTCACCTCTAATGAAAATTATTCCCTCTGATGTATCGAGGCATTTGATGCACAGTGTCTTGGTCCTGAAATTCCTTGAAATCTTTGAATTCTGACCAAATTTATTTCAGGCCCTGGAAATCCTTGAAATATGACAATACAATGTATTTAGAATAGGTCATGGAAGGTCATTTACACAGAAAAAATGTTCGCTGTGTTCCGATTTACGATCATAGATCATATCTTCCATCGTCACGAGCACAACAGCTTTCCCTTTCATATTCTCTCCGGCTCAACATCACATACATGTAGGGCTTGTGCGTCTAAGTCTGGTGGCCAATCATTTGCCTTTGTGGCGTGTGAGTAAACGTCCTTAGTCATTGTAAGGCACTCCTGCATATCATGCTATATTTCTGTATTATTTTGAACTTCAGTTGTAAGAAAATTGAATGTTCATTGGTCATCAGAGTTGGTTATGTGATATAATCACCTCCCATGCTTACCGTTGAACGGTGTAAAAATTTTAGGCTTCTTGACGAGTGTGGCAGAACATTCTTTTGAATACGACCTGATTCAAACTAGTTGTTGATATACATGTATTGTGTAAACATAAAACCATTCCTATCACTAAATGTCTGAGTTCGCAGAAACATGATAGATTATGGATTTTGGGGTTTTAGATTCACATTAAAAGAAAATAGCAAAGAATCAAGATTATAGTGATGTCATGCCCACCCGGTTCGGGATCATCAGATTAGAAGAAAAGCAAATAATTGAACTTGCGGTATTATCTCCCATAGTCTATAAGGTACAATAGACCTGGGTCCTGACAATGATCTGTTCAAAATATATGATATGGCACAGAGCTAGCTGTTGTCTGTAATATGCTGCAGCTCCTAGATTCGCAAACTGGGAACTGCATTTATTATTGATTGCAGATTTATTGAAGGCAAAGAACTGTATTACTATGTACTGTACTGTATAAAAGATACCCACTAATATATATGTAATTAAAGATTTATGGTTGCCTACAGGCCGAAGTATAGCGTAGTGCAGTCCGTTGTGACGAAACCACCAAATTAAATAAGCATAGTACAGGTCCATGTAATAATCGTGTTGTACAGGTCCATGTAATAATCGTGTTGGATGGCAGTGAGTTAAAGTACATTCAATCCTTTCACACTTCAGATAATTGCCTCACATTTTCAGGCACGGTCAGACCAATTTTAGGTTTTGTTTCACAGGCGGATTTTTTTTTTTTTTAAGATTGAAGGTGATAATAAAAATGAACTGGACATTTTGCCACACCAGTTTCATTTTTGAGTCCAGAATGTTTTATTTTTATTATCGCCTCAAATCATGAAAAAAAAAAAATAATCTGCCTGTGAAACAAAAATAAAATTGTTGTGGCCTAACTTTGGATAGAAAATACAGGATGATAACAAAAGGCTTTTGCCCTATATGTCAGGATTGAATTATCAAAATAATTATGGCTTAAATCTAAAGTGAAAGTATTGTATATGTATATAGGAAATATTTATATTATAGTAAAACAAATATCAGGAAGAATGGGTTTTCATTCATGCTTTGGTATGTCAATCACTTAAACACATCAAACTATTGAGATGTATGAAAAGGTTAAAAAATCATGATCAATTTATTTTCATGGTAGTGATTTTACATTTATAGTAATTTTCCATTTTATGCTGTCCGACTCGATTAAAACACCGTTGAGTCACGATATCACTTTTTATTTGAGAAAATGTTTTCATTGTAAAATGATTGCCAACAGAAAAAAGACAATCATTTTTTTATTTTTAAGAAGAAAAAAAATAATTCCCACGTGCCTTGAAAAATCGCAACTTTGAGAAATTTTGATGAAATAAAAAATTCTTTCTCGAGCGATAATTGAAAATGCTTCCTAAAGAGTAAAGTACCCTTTATGTAGCATATGTTGAGCAAACTCGCCGTTCTGCTATGCTCACGTAGTGTCATTTGTTGTTTCAGTGAAAGGTCATGTTGGACAGTTAGTGTTTGGGAAGCTGGCTGGCAAGTCGGTGGTTCTGATGCAGGGAAGATGTCACATGTACGAAGGCTACCCCATATGGAAAGTAAGTCAGTCTGCCTGAGGTGGAATAAAATAAATAGGCACCGCCGCATCATTTTTTTAGTTCTGCATCAACCTGTCTTTATATTGCCCACAGCAGACAGGAAAACTTTGTTTTTTAGCATTTTTTTATTTCGTTTTTATCTCGCCTTGCGAAGTAAAGGGGAGATATTGTGAGGGGGGAAAGAGGATGTCGTCGGTGTCCCCTGCCTGGAAATGATAAGGTTTTTGGTTTAGCAAATTAAAAAAAAATCTAGAAAAATTAGAAAAAATATTAAAAAAATAAAACAAATATGGGGGGTGGGTATGCCACCTGGGGGTACTACCCCTGGGGTGCTCCAATGTTAAAATCCCTATGATAGAGTTTTGTGTTTAGCTGAAGTGCACATGTACATCTGTACTTAGAAAGTTTGTTGCAGTTGTCAGCTGTCATTGAATGATTATGAAACTTGGTACACATGTTTCTTATGATTAGAGGATGTATCTGTGCCATTTTTGAGAAGAAATATAAATGTTTGTGTCTCAAATCTTCACCTGTTATCACTTATATGCCAATATTCCTCCATTTCTCCATTTGGAGATCTCCTGCAAACAAAATTATCTCCCCTGATCGCTGCGTCGATCGTCCGCCAGGTGGCGTGCTCTCCGCGCATGTCCTTCCTCTTTTTTCTTTGCAGTCTTGGTAACAAGACCTGTTTTGAAAGAGCTCCTGTAAACAGTAACTTTTGGGTTGTTATAGACGCACTCTAGGGTTATTTTTTTTTCTCCCGTGAGTTCATTATGAACCAACGTAGTCGCCCAGCTATAAAGATTTATAGGAACGAATCATGTCGTCAGTTTTAACCAGTTAAAGACTTGCATTTCTTTGTTTTTCAAGTGCAGGGCACAGGTGTGTTTACAGTCAAGTGACATGCCGTGAATGTGCAGACTGGGACGACGTGACCCGGCATAGCTATCCCGGAGACACAGACGGACACGGCGGAGAAGGCAGTCCGGGAATCAAGACCACGGACTCCATCACCACAGCGGGACCCCGGCACAAGCACAGCTTGCCGGGACCACAGCTCGGAGAAGTCATGGCCCTATACGGAACGCCGAGAGTCGAACAAGCCAAGGGCCTACAGAGAGCACCGGGATTCCAAGAAATCACGGCCCTATCCAGAGCATCGGGACTCCAACACCGGAGCACCTCGGGAGGAAATTACAGTCCGGAGCCGTACCCTAGAGCGGGAGACGACACGGACTTATCCAGCACACCGAGAGTCTACATCTGAGAAGTCACGGACTCAAGCAGAACGGACTTATACAGATCACCGGGACTCTACATCCAAGAAGGCACGGACCTATGAGGAACGGACTCAGCCAGAGCGCCGTGAGCCGGCCTCTACTTCAGCTGGGACCCGTACAACGGAGCCGCATCCCGGTACTACGGCAAGCAGATTTCGTAGACGAAGTCGTACACCGTTACAACGCCGAGATTCCTATCCTGAACGTCATCATCGGGAGAGGGACCGTCCTAGACGTCGGACCCCTTCACCTAGTCCAGTCTACCGGAGTCGTCATTATAGGGACCATACCCCGGAGCGACCTTACACCCGACGGAGAAGCCGTTCACCAGTTTCCCGTCAACAAGCACACAGATGGCGAGGAGCGGACATCTACCCACCATCACCGTAGCCCGGAGCATCGGGATAAAACGGAAGTCCAGAGATGAACAGGGACTCGTGGATCACCATTCCGGATCTGCACCCAAGGAACAGACTTCTGCTCCAAGGGTACCTTCCAAGGCAAGCCTGGTCAAGAAGCACAGTCATCTCCCGGCTACACAGCCCCTTACCGTGGTAGAGGTTCCTTCATCGGAGACCCGTGAGATGACACGACCCCATTCTTCTAGCGACGCAGACTCAGGCTCGGACTATGAGGATCACGCACGACGTTCCACTTCCTCGGCATCCTCATCTCATACAGATTCACCTCCCTGCCGTCAGGCGGAGGTAGAAGACAAGAATAAAGACATGCTACCCTTCAAAGCCAGGATAGCGGCGGTACACACGTTGGTTCCAGAGATGCCCAGACCGGTGGTCGGCGATGACAAGCAGCCTGATGACCCCGCCCGGGAACGGAGAAAACTTACAATGGCATCTCTTTACGGTTTAAACAAGCCTTCTGAGGAGGAAGCTGCGCCAACCTGCGCACCATCTCCAGCATCAGCCAACCTATACGACGCACTGGATCGACAGTTGGAGACTTCGTCATCTCTCCAGAAGCCCGGTCCTTACAAGACTTGCACTCTTCACGGAGACAATCTACCGTTCAAGGCCCCGAAGTCTGACCCGGATCTTGACAGACTGTTGAACTTCACGAAGACACCAGCGGTGGTACTTCAACAGAAGCAAGCCTGTGCTGTGGAAGATATGATGCTGACACAACACAGAATTACATCATACTCTGATTGGTTCCTGACGGCTATTTCCAAGGTGATTCAGGATCCAGACGTGAAGCATAAAGATGGATCCTTGACCTTTTCACGGCCCAAGATGGATTTCCTCAGCGCCTTTATCGACTCTAACAGAGGAGGTCGCCACGGACGTTTCTCCTGCTCAGAGTAGTGTTCGCCCTTACAAGAAAGGACAGTTCCAAGGTAAAGAGGGAATCTTCCGACCGGGACAGCGGCAACCTCGTCAGTCAGAATTGATGGTTCTCAGCTTCACCTTCAAACCACTAGTCATCCTTTCATCCTTCCCAAGCTTCGAGTCTTCACTCACCTGATTGTAGAACGGTCGACCCTGATGATATAGAAGATCAGCGTCACTCTTTGTCAAGTTTTCGTCAAAGAAGTCAGTCCTTACGTGAGGTCTACTCCAAGTCCCGACACTTCATTTGACGATCATCCTCAGTCTTCTAGAGCCGGATCCTACTCTTCATCGGATAATCTAGGACTCCACCTACACCCGAGATCATGATCAAGGGAATCTAATTTCGGGGAAAACGGTTAGTCGGGCTTGACTTAACCCGTTTTCTTTGGGGTGAGACATCCAATCTACAGTGGGCAAGCCTAGTTTCAGATTGAGGTTCCTTCCAAGGCCAAGTCAACACGGACCCGGACACTGGAATAGGACACGAGGATAAAGTCATCTCTAATCCGAAATGCGAATTAGGACTCCGGAACAGACCTGGGACTCCAGCATTCAGCAGGAGGACAGTAGAGACCGGACCAGACGACGGAGTCGGACACCTACTGAGCATATTCGACTCTACAGGAGTTGGACTCCGACTCCCGGTTGTCGTTACTTTCGGCGTTTCCAGAGGCCGTTTTCGAGTTTCTCCTCGATGATCACGGCGGTCCAGGGATATTTCCAGGGACCCCACGGATTATGTAGAATGGCTACATTCAAGCGGCAAGCAGGTTTCCGGCATATGGAACCTGCACCGGGAACCAGACCATCAACACCATGACCCAGAGGTCCGTTGGATGGAACTACAGTCTACTACTCACCCGGGACCTAGCACAGTTTTTGGCTAGCTCCAGGTACTCCTCATTACAGTTTCTCAACTACAACTGCACCTGAGGGCAAGAACAAGCAATCTAAGGATGCTCGTCCCGGAACATCTTCACCCCCCTTCCAGAGTGGCGATGCCGGATCCAGTTTCAACCGAGCACAGAGAAGTTCACATTCACCGATGCGGAATTCACAGCTTAGAGGGGTCCATTAGTCCTGCAACAGATAGCCGACACATGGATACCACGACAGACAAGCAACGCATCATCTTCCTTAGGGATATCTACGCTAAGAAGGCGGTCCCCCTTGGAGGTTGCGGTTGTACAACACATCAGCATTGATTACGAACGTTCAGTACGGTCGTCAGTTGCGTCAAGTTTGGGGGGAGCAAGATCCCAGTCACTGTCTTCTAGAAACATCAACACTGGTCCTAGCAGCACGGTATCAGCAATACCATGTCACAACACCATGTGTTTCACATCACTTCAGGGTTACCGCTGACAGCTTCCTCCAAGTCCTACAGGGTACTACAACCGGAAGATCACTTTTCTACGGAGGCACCGGGACCCGCAACGGCCGAACCCCCACGTCTGCTACGATCCAGAATTCCCTTGCAGACCAGGGTTTTTTCTCCAGGACCAATTGTACAGACAATGACAGCAGCAAGCTACTATTTACTGTACAGTCGCATCAAGCCCGGAGAATGTACTATAGTAGAGGACCTGTGGCCAACACTGTTTCTGTTCCAGCAACAGCTGGTTTTTCCTTCTGCATCTGTACCAGGACAGGGAATCTCAGTCAAGCAGTACACAGGGGTATCACTCAGCATCATCCAGGGTTGTCAAGTTCACCCACGGAATCGACTAGATTCCAGCATTTCGGCTTTCCATGGTCTTCGCCTTACAGTCTCGCCGAACACATCAGTTACCACCCAAGGAGACCTGGATGTGGTACTAGGGCATTCTTACGCCTACCATTCGAACCAGTTCAGCCAACTGTAGTCAAGATCCTGTCCTGCAAGACAGCTCCATGACAGTCTTCACTCCGCAATCAGAGCATTACGCAGTGGAACTTAGTTCCTTGACAGGGATGACAGACTGGTCAACCAGATCCTTTCATCCGATCCCGGATTTCGTCATCTAGAACGATTCCACACGTCAGGGGCCAGACGTCCAAAGACTGTACCAGATTCCAGCACGGACAGATTTCGTGTACCTGCTGGAGGAGAAGAGGTTTTTTATATCCAGTCAGAGGCCTGGGGCACTCTTTATAGAACCGACAAGGGGTTCCAGCTGTCTTCTTCTCTCATCACTTCTAACAGACCCATCAGCTGACATCACTAGTTCATGATCACCGTCTGGGTTGAAGAAGACTGCCGACTGGTTTAACCAACTCGCCATCAACGCTCCTTCTCCTTTATGGAGACATCGTCTCACAAGATTAGAGCCAGTGTGACGTCCGGGCCACTTTGGGGAAAACTTATCGTTGAACGATACTGTTGACACCTGCGCTTGGACGATCAATTCAACTCATGCTGATTGCTATCTTCAGACATGTCTGTACAGACAGATAGGATGACTACACTGGACCTACAGCTACAGCCCAGTGTATAGTCCACTACTCCTATCAAAAAAAGGGGGGGGGGCGCCGCTCAAGCAAGCAAGATCCCGACAATTCGGTAAGTATAGAAGACAGACCATGTCGGAGACGAAGGGACTTCAAGGCATCACGATGGCATCTGATTATCTAGCCAAGTATGCGAGCAAAGGGTAGGAACAGAGTCCACCTCTCGCCGCATTACTTGTAATACCTTGAACTCCCTACGCCTCTATACGACACGGGAATTATCAGGATATTACTAGGCATATTAGATTTACAAAATCAGAACAAGGCGTGCTCCGCTTAATCCAAAAGCAAGTCACAAGGCCGGCTACCCAACCTCCTCTGTTGGGAGTCTGGCATATAAGTGATAACAGGTGAAGATTTGAGACACAAACATTAAACATTTATAAATAATGTTGGTGTTTGTTATCAAATCAAACCTGTTATCAACGTTGATTTGCCCAACCCATCCTCCCCTCTTTGCTCGGCCTTGACTCAAAACAGGTCTTGCACAGCATGGGAAAAAGAGGAAGGACATGCGCGGAGAGCACGCCACCTGGCGGACGATCGACGCAGCGATCAGGGGAGATAATTTTGTTTGCAGGAGATCTCCAAATGGAGGAATATTGGCATATAAGTGATAACAGGTTTGATTTGATAACAAACACCAACATTATTTATAAATGTTTAATTTTTCTCCAAATTATGGCAAATGAATGAGTTTTCTGTTTAGGTGAAATGTACATGTAGGCCTCTACATGTATACATGTACATGGTAAGTTTGCTGCAGTTGTCCGCTGTCACTGAATGATTATGAAACTTGGTACACATGTTTCTTATGATTAGCGGATGTACCTGTGCTATTTTTGAGAAGAAATATTAATTTTTCTCCAAATTATGGCAAATGAATGAGTTTCTGTTTAGGTGAAATGTACATGTAGGCCTCTATATGTATACATGTACATGGTAAGTTTGCTGCAGTTGTCAGCTCTCATTGGATGATTACAAAACTTGGTACACATGTTTCTTATGATTAGAGAATGTACCTGTGCTATTTTTGAGATGAAATATTAATATTTCTACAAATTATGGCAAATGATAGTTTTGCGTTTAGGTGAAGTACATCTGTACACCACAGTTTGCTGCAGTTGTCAGCTGTCATTGAATGATTATGGAACTTGGTACACATGTTTCTTATGATTAGAAGATGTACCTGTGCTATTTAGGAGATGAAATATTAATTTTGTTCAAATTTTGAGGGTTTTGTCTAAGTAATCTGCCAATAATAATGTACATGGAAAGTTTTCGTCCCCGAGGCCCGCCCCCTGTACAGACCTTTTGGTCTTTGATATATGTTGGCATTTGTGGGAAGTTGATGCTGGGTCGACATCGGGCCTTACAGACAAGTCTTTTGTGTTAAATGTCGTCATTTGCATCTGACGACGATACAGCTCACCAATCTCCAATGTAGGAGTTGTCACAGCGAAACAGCTCACCAGTTGCCAGTATGCGAGTTGTCAGAGCATTTCCATCATGGCTCTCTAGATTTGTATCTAGTACCGCTTATGCCGGTGCTAGGGGCCGTGTGGGCATATCCTCCAAGTTGCCACATGAACAGGTACAATAAAAGCGTACCTGAGATACAACACATATTACTAATCGTTAGATTCTTGGTATGTGCTTAAGAATAGGTTAACCAGAAGACTATTCTGTGAAGTCATGTGACGCAGTCAGTATGTCGGCACCTCTTCCCACTTCCCTTATATGTGTTGTAATTCATTGGATGAGTTTGACACTTGCTACCCAAGTTCAATGTGATTTGATGATGTACATGTGCTATTTAAGAAACATGACATTAAATATGAATTTTTGTCCTAATTATTGCAGTTTAGACTTTGTACCTTTCCATTGATACGGTTTTTGTTGGGCAAAAATTTACATGTAGATCTGTACATGGGAAGTTTGTTGAACCTTTCGTGGGATGATTATAATACTTGGTGGACATATTTCATGTTTTCCTAGGTCACAGTTCTCCAGCAGTAATCCAACATGGGATTGACCTATCCAGCTGTATTCCCAAATGGCATTGGCCTATCCAGCAGTAATGCCACACGGGACTGACATATTCAGCAGTAATCCCATACGGAACTCAACTATCCAGCTGTAATCCCAGACCGAACTGGTCTATCCAGCAGTAATCCCATTTGGGACTGGCCTATCCAGCAGTAATCTCACACAAGACTGACCTATCCAGCAGTAATCCCAAATGGCACTGGCCTATCCAGCAGTAATGCCACATTGGGACTGACCTATCCAGCAGTAATCCCAGACCGGACTGGCCTATCCAGCAGTAATCCCACATGGGACTGGCCTATCCAGCAGTAATTCCACACGGGACTGGCCTATGCAGCAGTAATCTCACATGGGTCTGACCTATCCAGAAGTAATATGACACTGGACTGCAATATGCAGCAGTAATCCCACATGGCACTGACCTATCCAGCCATAATTCTACATGGGACTGACCTATCCCGCTGTAATCCCACACAGGTTTAGCCTATCCAGCAGTAATCCCACATGTATGGGACTGGCCTCCCCAGCCGTAATTCCACACAGGATTGCCGTATGCAGCAGTAATCCCACACTGGACTGCCTATGCAGCAGTAATCCCACACAGGACTGTCCTATCCAGCATTACTTCCATACAAGACTCATCTATCCAGCAGTAATCCAAGACAGGACGGGCCTATCCAGCAGTAATCCCACTTGGGACTGGTCTATCCATCAGTAATAACACACAGGACTGGTCCACCCAGCAGTAATCCTACACAGGACTGGCCTATCCAGCAGTAATCTCACATGGGACTGACCTATCCAGCAGTAATCTCACACTGGACTGCCCTATGCACCAGTAATCCGACGGCACTGACCTATCCATCCTACATGGGATTAACTTATATGCCAGTAATCCCACATGGGACTGATGTTATTGTCTGTATATATAACATCGTAATCAGTAATAACATAACATCTGTACCAGATAATCTATTCCAGACATTATTTTGTGTACCACATCACCTATTCCAGACGTTATTGTTTGCTCTACATGTATGCTTTCAATACTGCTGCACCTTCGGCGGATGACCCCGCAAGGCGAGATGTTGGGGTTCGAACCGCTCATTTGAATGTAACTTAACATTGAAGATTTCTGAATATTCAGATTTTTACCCAAGGGTACTGGGAGTTTAGAAATGCATTTTTCCAGTCATGAAATATTGGGACTAGGCCTACATGTATCTGATTTATTTGATCATTAAGTTGATAAAATGATACAAAAACAAAAACAAAACAGATTTTGAGTACAAAACCTTCCCTGAAGTCCTGGAGTGATCTGATTTATTATATCAAACAAGAATTTTCATTGAACAAAGTCTGAATAATTGCACAAGCATATTAAATTGATTGTTATATTTCTTTCCAGCTGGCAATTCCAATCCGTGTCTTGAAGTTGTGCGGTGTAGAGACATTATTCGTGACGAATGCAGCAGGTGGAATAAACAGGGACTTTAATGTAGGAGACATAATGATCATGTCCGACCATATCAATTTTGCAGGATTTGGTGGCTTGAATCCTCTAGTAGGACACAATGATGAGGAGTAAGTTCACCGGGATTAGTATTCAAGGCGTACACTGTATTATTCGCATTCTTGAGTGAAAGTAATTTTGACTCTCGATATCGTAATAACCAAGACAGCATCGGCATGTAAGCCTAAGAAGTCGTCTACATGTATCTCTTTATAAAGAATCAGGCTTTCCAAATTTATATGACATATGTAACTGGCTATTGTGTCTGAAACCTACATGTATTGAACATTACTGACCTTGACCTATTTTATCAAGGTTAAATTCAAGTGTTGGTGATACCTTTTGGAGGATAACTTCTTGGTTCTCCAAATTCATACTACATATGCAACTGATGATTGTGAGAAACCAATTGGTCAATTTGATTGACCTTGACCTATTTTATCAAGATAAAATTCTAGTTATCGTAATATCTCGAGAGATAATGACAAGGCTCTCCAAATTACATATGTAACTGGTGCTTTTTATGATATTTAATGAAGGATCATAGCTAGACTATCAAACTTTGTCTCTTAAATTTTAGTTTGTGCAGTCAAAGGTGTGCATGGGCATGTATTGAAGTCCATAAGTCTCTTGATTAATTCTTGCTGTATTTTGTAGGTTTGGACCCCGATTTCCTGCCCTATCTGATGCATACGACGGCAGTTTAATACAGCTGGCTAAGAAAGTAGGCCATGATCTAGGGTTGGGTGCTTTCCTCCGAGAGGGAGTGTACTCCTTCTTGGTCGGTCCATCTTTTGAGACTATTGCCGAGTGTCGATTACTGATGACCGTCGGTGTGGATGCAACAGGTAAAGTGACCTTGACCTATTTCCAGTATGTCAGAATACGCACTCCTGATTATAACATTGCTCCTGGTGTTTCAATACGGAACAGTTCCTCTTTAGACCTACCTAACCAATTTTCAAAGTTCGTACACATCTGGGAAAGTCATGAAAAATCTAGGCCTGGAAATCCAGAAAAAAGGGAATTTATGGGAGAAAAGAAGCCTTGGAATTTTGCTATGACAAAACTTCTAGACTAATATGTCGCCACAGGTCAAATATGTATGTCCATTTATGCAGCATTTTACCCCCTTGAGCTAGCAGCCTAAAACTTACCACAATATACCCTTCGGTCAAGCTCTAAAAGAAACTTAAACCATAATTCTCTCTCTCTCTCCTGAAAAGAAAATGTAAATAAATTCAAGATGGCCACTGTGATGATGTCGCAGTGATGTCATTTAAATTTTTTTTTTCTAATTCTTTAATTGTGTTTTCTTCACAAAAGCTTCATGATGAATTTATATTAGTCTGATGTGAAATAAAACAGTTTTTGCCCAATTCCCGATGTAAAAGATGGAATTTTGAAGAAAAGTGACGAAAACATCAATTTTGTGTTGCCCCACATGTCTGCCATTTTGAATTTACCCATGATCCTCTGCTTATGTAAATAGGCTCAAAATGACCACAATTTGATAAACTACAAAGTCACAGAGTGTCAGCTCAGGGGCTTCACTAGAATTTCCAAGAGGGATGTGAATGTTTTCAATTTCCAAGGTGGGATCTAGTGAAAGTTCCTTGTGGGGGGTCGACTATCACAGACCAACAGGCGAGGGTCCAGGGGCAGCCTAGGCCCCGGAAACTCCGGGGTCCTAGATCACCGGAGATACATTCCAAGCGTTTCCCGGACATGTGAACATAATGTATGCAGATATATGGTTCTATTTTCACGTTTGTTTCGCATTTATAAGCACACATCGATGTTTAAAAAACTCCTGGCTGAATCCATTTCACCTCCTAGTTATATTGAATATATACAAAACGATGACCTTTACCCCATGGAACATAAAAACCAATATGCGTACCAAAATGATTGAATTACACAAAGCTAAAATAAGCGAATCCTGTCGGACCAACAGGCGAGGGTCTCGGGTGGTCATGTTGTAGGCCTCCGATGCACCAGGGTCCTAGGTTTCCGGCGTTGCCTTCTACGTGTTTCCCGGAAATAAATCTGAACATAATATATGTAGATTTAAGGTTCTATTTTCACTTTTGCTTCACACAACAGCTCTCATCGATACTGAAAAATATCACACCTTATGCTGGACTCCCATTTGACTTTCTGGTTTAACATACAAAACAGGCCTATAACAAACTTAGTACATCGTATGGTGTGCTCTGGGCGATTATTTTTGATTTTAGATACATGGTACGCTCATGAACCACATGAAAAGATGAGGGTCTGTTTAATACACCTTTACTCTAATTACATAATCCACATTCATTTATTTTACATGTATATCAATTTAAGACATTAAATCCCTCAAAAGAATTTTTTTTTTGCTGGTTTCATGGAGTCAGGACCCCCCAACCCAGGCCTAGTAGGGTTAGGTAGTGCTACCTAAATGTTAAATTCAAATAAATATCCCGCCCCTCCAGTTTGATAAAAAAAAACATGATACCATATGAGTGTGATGACCGAATAACATATTTGAACTACATGTGCATGCGCTTGTCTTTGTAGGAATGAGTACCGTGCCAGAAGTGACCGTCGCTAGGCATTGTGGGATGCGTGTGTTTGGCCTCTCTCTCATCACCAATAAGTGTGTCATGGACTATAAACTCAAACAGAAGGCGAATCATGAGGAGGTTTTAGAAACGGCCAAGATGCGAGCCAAAGACCTACAGAACCTTATATCTACTATGGTGTCCAAACTTGAAGGGGTTTGAATGGGAACAACTGATATTGATATTATAGCTTTGTGTAATCCTTAATTTATATGTATATGTATACATGTATCCTCAGTATTGTTATTTATTATACTTATATTTAAGTGCTTTTAGTGCATGTGCTCCACATATGTTTGTTGAATTTCTCTTTTATTTTGTAAATCCATATTTCTAATGGCCTGTTGAAGAACATATTTACTTTATTTTTACCCTGCACTACTTTATTATTGTACTCCAGAGGATAAAATCTCTGGAAAACTTTTGAAGTAATTTTTGTTCTAACCTCTAATTTGGAGGCTGTTAATGGTATTGTTATTAGTTTTACCCCGGCTATGTTATGTTATATTCCAGAGAACAATGAATAATGTCGGGGAACAAGAGTTGTTGCATTTGTTTTCTTGTCTTTCTTTATTGCAGCACCTATTTAATGTAAATTTTTGTTGTTGAATCACTTTTAAAACTTGTAATCAATGGTTACATTATGGGATCTTTCAAGGTCAGATCTGAGATCTGGGATTGGGATCTTTCAAGATCAGATCTGAGATCAGGATCTTCATCACCCACTTCACATCACGCTGTGGTTGAGCTCCGGGCAGTGCTTTCATACCATTTACCTATTTTTTTTATTTTATTGTAACCGGTCCTTAATAAAATATCTGTGTTCGGCATGTTAAATGACCTCCAGGACTTCAACTCTGAATTGTAAAGTTTTAGAATTTTAATTTACATGTAACTTTATCCTTCAGACAGCTATGAATAATGTTTCTTTATTCTATTTCCGAGTGTAATATGTATATTGACTTTACCGTCCTGTGGATACATATAATTTAGGCTTATTATATTCAGGTAAATTTGTCCAGCACAGCATTTATCATTCATTAATGCACGAACACTAGTAACCGGTATACTGGTGCGATTTTGTCTGTGATGATGAATATTCTGTGCAAGTAAATTATGATTCAGATTACATTCGCATGAGGGCTGTTCATATGAGTCCATTTACAGTTGATATTATTTGGTTGAACTTGGTACATGTAGTTGAGCGGTTTCGATATCTTTCGTTTAGGGATTTTCCAGACACAAACCACTCATTTACCATTTATCCTATCTTCCTAATGTTAAATGACTGTATGCCATCCACCACACATGTACCATGTACTACAGAAGGGAGAAATCTTCTCCCCATTCCATGTACTTTTTTTCTGGAACAGCGCTTACCAGAAGTTACTCGTTATATCTCGCAAAACTACATTTATAAACAAATGAGCATTCATCATCAACTAACAATGAATAAGGAAACTAAAATAGTCCTTAAAACTGTCAACAGCTAAACTTTCACCTATCTGATGGGAAAATTCAAATTTACACATGATTTTCAGTCTATCTGCACTTTCGATTGGAGATTTTCCCCTATCTTTTAACATGTGATTTAGGCACTTCAATATCTCTGTTGCCAGAAATCGGCATGGTCAAGGACTCCTTCTTTTTGTGGCTAATTTCAACCCGTAATACATGTACGTACAGTGAAAATGTACTAGCAAAGAAATTGAATGTCTATTTTTGACTGAACACTATATTCCCATTGAAATGTTATTTCTTAGAATACAAGAATGATTTATACAAGTATACGTGTCCAAAATATCCAATTGGATATGCTCTTTTTCCTACGAAGTAGGCTACCATCTACAAATTGTCCAGTAGTCCGTGAGTCAGTCCATCCGAATTCTTTCGTCGGCAAAATAAGGAGAACCGTTGACATTAGAACTTTGACTTTTGGCATGAACGTGCATTAGGGGACTGTTACGAGCAAGTTCTG